>OMNZ01012414.1:0-11111 GCA_900303255.1 Lesueurigobius sanzi | reverse complement strand
AATTTGGGAACTTACAAGAACAATATATGGCAGTTATCCACATACAGTATCCTTAGTAGATATTTGCATAGATGCACATAAGTCTCTGACCCGCAAGTCCAAGTCAAGTCCAAGTCTCTGACCCGCAAGTCCAAGTCAAGTCCAAGTCTCTGACCCGCAAGTCCAAGTCCCTGACCCGCAAGACCAAGTCAAGTCCACGTCTCTGACCCGCAAGACCAAGTCAAGTCCAAGTCTCTGACCCGCAAGTCAAGTCCAAGTCCCTGACCCGCAAGTCCAAGTCAAGTCCAAGTCCATGACCCTCAAGTCCAAGTCCCTGACCCGCAAGTCCAAGTCAAGTCCAAGTCCCTGACCCGCAAGTCCAAGTCAAGTCCAAGTCTCTGACCCGCAAGTCAAGTCCAAGTCCCTGACCCACAAGTCTCTAACCCGCAAGTCCAAGTCTCTGACCCGGCAAGTCCAAGTCAAGTCCAAGTCCCTGACCCGCAAGTCCAAGTCCCTGACCCGCAAGTCAAAGTCAAGTCCAAGTCATATGGTTTCTGTGTTTTTCATACTGATTAAAATTACAGTACAATACAGCTTTAAAATAGACAACAATTGGAATACTGCTAGAAAACAAGTGCCTAGAGCCTCATAAAACCAACACCACAAACTCTGCACAAAAATAAATTTTGTTACAAAGAGGGAGAGCAAGGTACGCCATCGAGACTCACACAGACTCCCACGGGACATGCAAAAAACACAGTCCCTAAGCCACGAGTCCAAGTCAAGTCTTGAGTCTTTAGAGGACGAGTCCAAGTCAAGTCTCGAGTCTTTAGGGCACTAATCCAAGTCAAGTCACAAGTCTCAAAAACAGGGACTTAAGTGCGACTTGAGTCCAAGTCCGAGTCTCAAGTGCCCATCTCTGGTTCCTCAATCAAACATTTCCAGAGCGGTGGATTGGAAGCGATCCACCACGTTCACCAGACATCATGGACTTCTTTCTATGGGGTTATGTTAAAGATATTGTGTATCAAACAAACATACGGGACATTACTGACTTGAAGCTAGGGTGACCAGTTCCATAACACTGAAAAGGAGGACACTTAAGTGCAAAAACAACAGTAAACTGGCCTAAAACCTGTAGTGTCTCTCCTCAAAGCGACTAAAGCTGTTTATTAAACCAAAAAGTGAAGAGGTAAGAGTAAATTAATTTCTTAGTTGTGGTCCAAATTCTTCTCACACATTACTAACATCCCAATCCTTCACAAATGTTGCACTTTTCACGGTCACTGTCAGAATAATGCTAGAAAAGTAGCATGGACTTGATGCAAATGCATTATGTACAGGATTATTTTTAGAGTTTACACTAAAGGAAGACACAACCAATTTCATTCCACTACTGAGAAAAGAAAATCAGAGATAGAGCCATTAACTTCAAGACAATCATTCCAGTCGAAGCTAATCCCCAGTGGAAATGAGAGGCACGCCAAGTACTGGTGCTCGTAAGTTCAGGGATGCGGAAATCGTGTAACCATGTCATGCCACAAGCCAGTGGGAATAATAAAAAATGAACGGGTTTGTGGGTGGAAAAGAAGAAAAGAAGTCCTCAGGGAATGCCGTAGCTGTCAAAATTAAAAACTGAATTTTGAAGCGACTAATGAATAATTCCTTTGTTCAGACGACGCCTTCCTCCTGATGGGGCTGAACATCGCAGAGCTGTACCCAGACACGACACGCTACATCACCTACGAGGGCTCCATCACCGTTCCCCCCTGCTACGAGACGGTCACGTGGATCCTCATCAACAAGCCCATCTACGTCACGCAGATGCAGGTGCGGCACTATTATTATTATTATTATTATATGAGGACATTGTTTCTGCTCCAGTTTTAGCTCAGAACAATCAACATTCCTCTGGAGATTTTTATGGGGACTCGTAGGTTTAGAGCAGGGGTGTCAAGCACATTCCTGCAGGGAGTTATGGATTTTTAAAGAAATAAGGAAGGAATTCCACACTAGTCCAGCAGAGGACACTGACTAGAGACCAGGAAATTTTAGTGACATGGTAAAAGTCAAAAGCCCCAGGGCAGTTCTGTGCAACTGTTCTGTGCAAAGTGCATTTATTAGGCTCCAGTCCTGTAGGGCCAACACCAAATCAGTACTGTATTAAAATGTCAATCAAATGTGCTGAAATATCACAGTGCTCATTATTATTGAAAAAAAATAAAATAAAAAATGTTTCCTCGAGCCGCCATGGGAGCACTTCGGCCTCGACCTTAAACCCTGATTTAAAGTAGGGACTGTTGTCGTATTCGTTTATGGAGAAAGAGGACAAGATTCAATCAATTAAAATCAAAAGGTTTATTCCCCTAACAATAGTTCTAATACAATTTACCTGAGCGCGTTTCTGTCCCTGAGTAGCAAAATGATCTCGGACGGCTTACACTGATCAGTTCAAGTCGCGCCCCTGTCCCTTCGCTCATTCATTATATTACATTTGAGTAATGAATATGCATGATGAGATGGGACGTGGGCGTGGCCATGGTTGCACCCGTCCTGATGCTCGTCACATATCTGTTGGCCTTTATCTGACTCCAAACATGGTGTTGTTGTTGTGAGGTCTGCTCGTTGGGTCAAAAATACATGTGAAACCGCAGCTGCATCTGTACGTTCCTGAAATCATTACACTTAGCAAGAAACAGCCACTGAAGCAAAGATAAAAGAGGAAACAGGCAGAAGAGCAAGGGTGATTTGTCTGGAGCATGTGCGTGCAGTATTCTAAACATCCCTTTTACATTAAAGCACAATCATTAATACATTTTAACAGAGGTAAACAATAAGTAAAATTCATAATTGTCAACAGGACGCACCGATCCAATACTGGTATTGGATATCGGAGCAGATACCAGAAGAAATACAATATCTGGTATTGATTGACCGTTACAACCCAGCTCAGCTAGGTTAAGGGAAGTAACAAAAAAACCAAGATGTTAAAAACAATTGATCCTGGAGCGTCATAACGTTTACTGTGACCAAAAGTAAAGGTGCCATGCTGCACTCATAAAGCCACTGGGTCACTAAAAGGTCAAATACATAACAGGTTTCACATCAAAAGTTACATAATGCCCCTTATGAACCATTAGTGTGTTTGTTATAAACCGGGACACTCAAACACATGTGAGCACTTCTTTAGGGTAAACCCACCACTCATACGAGAGTCTCCAATTAGCAATAGCTTTTGTAGACCACACTCCATTGTAATTCAGTGCAAGTGCGATGTCCTAATGGAATAAATGAAAGCAGTGCTCTCCAGCTGGTGAGCAGTGGTCCGTGGATACGAGCAAACGGATTAAAACATGAGCACTGCTGCTACATGCACGCCTATAGGATTCACCAAACTGCTCAAAGTCTATCCATTTACATAAGACAAACAGTGGGGCTCACAAACGCTCATGCAACAACTACAACAAGCTTTTCATGGATTAGCTGATGCACACAGTTTTATACTCATCACGAGAAATAGTCATGTCCTTGGTCGTTTGTGTTGGAGAAAACTGGGACTGTAAGATGAGACAAAACTGAGTCGAAATTGCAGTTTTTATGGTCTCAAAAATAAACCTATCTCCAAATGCCCTTAAATATAACATTGCTGGTGTCTATTTGAGCAGGAGAAGAAAAAACAATTGTTTTTAAAACGAAGGAGCCTTCCACAGACTTCTGATTATTTCAGCCCTCAAATTACCTTCTCTGTCCAACAAAGCGACACATTTAGAGATTTCACTTCCAATCATTTGCTGTATAAATTACTGACAGAAATCCATCCATCTTCTTCTGCTTATCCATTGCCGGGTCTAAGCTGCCCGGATCACACTGCAACCGTCCCTTATGGCTCCTCCTGCAGGTGGTGGGTCCATGGGAGGACGTAACCGGCCTTGATGGTCTCATCATAAGAGGCTTCTGAACTGCTCTTGGTCTGACCTGTCACCTATAGGACCTGTTTGCCATGGAAGACCCTACCAGGAGCATTATGCCCCAGACACAGAGGTCCTAGGTACATTCGGGTGCTTAAACCCCTCCACCACGATAAGGTGGCGGTTCGAGGAGGCGTACATTTTTTTCTTTCTTTTTTGTTCTATCTCTCTATTTTTCATATCATGCTTTTCTACCCATCATTGGCACTCAATGCGCTAGGCAATGTAGGTGAAGTGTCATGACCAGGGCCACAACAACATTGGGCCTCATTCATGAATATTTTCTTAAGAAAAAGTTCCTAAGTACAACTCCGGAAAAAATGATTCACGAAGCATTCTTAAAGAGGCACTACCCCAAATCAACTTTTTTTTTTTTGCTGAGAATCGGTTGAAGTTGGTGTCTTATAGAGCTGGCTACAGGTCCTTGTCAGTATTTTGACATGGCAGTGCATATTAGTATAATCTTAATTTAGTGCTAAAAAACGTCAGTGTTGCCCCCTCTTGAGTTTGAACGACGACAACGCATGTGAATGTGAATTCTCCGTCTCAGTTAGCCCTGACAGAGTTGCCTACGTCAGTGATTCTGCTCCAATGAAATCTCAAAGGGCTCAGTCTGGCACACGCCCCGTAGCCAGTTTTTATTATTTTTTTTCTTCACAAACACAAACACGAGGACTTTGAACAAATCTACAGATCGCACACTAGGGGGCGACAAAGTTGCACATATCATGTCCATTATAATCAAACTAGACACACGAGACATATTGCCTCAAAATTATATGCTTGAACTGAGTGTGCTGTAATGTGTAGCAGTAACATATTGAACTACATGTCCCATGATGCATTGCTCCTTACCGGGTTACTTCCTGTTGCTAACTAAACACGCACAATCCTGTGGCCTCCTCATTATACATAATACACTACACCTGCCCACACTCACCCCCTGCACCTCACCCCAAAGCCTCCGAGCACGCCCATATCTCAGCCGTGTTTGGATTGTGTTTGTGGGTGGAGAAAGGCTCTGGCCACGCCCGTTTAGTTACCCTTTAAGAAGACAAAACAACAAAAATGTTGCTCATGCTGGACTTTTGGGTCCATTTTGACTGTGATAATATTCTAAAACTGCAGATTTTGTGTGCGTAAAAGTCAGTTCTTAGGATTTGTTCTTCCAGAAGGATTATTTCAGCTAATAACAAATATTGTGAATGACAAAAATGTTCTTAAGTTGGACAAACAAATTTGTGCGTAAGTTTGTTTCATAAACGAGGCCCAACGTAAACTTGCGGGACCCAGGATTCGAACCCCCAACCTTCTGGTCATTAGACAACTTGCTCTATCCCCTGTTATTAAGATATACAGTACATGTGCATGTGCATACCTCACACAACTTTAAAGCCTCTTTTCTTTTAATGTTGTTTTTATTTCACTCTTGCAACCACATCTCCACTTCAGTAGCACCTACAGACACCAAACTTTACAGACCTGGACTTAACTATTTTGAGGGGCTTTTCAGAGGAAATTTTAGCCTGATTTATTGATTTCTGAAACTCCCAAAAACAAGGCAATATCTGAACTTTTTAATAACTAGCTTATTCAAAAACTAAACAAGATCCAAAACCTTTGAACCAATTTCAGCCTAGCTCTATACATCTTTTCGCTGCGATATGCCATGTTTACAGACACAACATTTTTCCATCAAATCTACATATCTACACATCAAATTCATATTTCTCAGTTTAAATGTCTTCCCAACTCACCTGCAGTGTCCATATACAGTCCTGGATAGTCTGATGTCTGTAGGTGCTAACGCGGAGATGCTGCAAGAGTGAAATAAAAAGAAAACAGCCTTTAAAGTTTGGTAATGTATGCGCTTCAGCCGGTGATGCCTCCACAGATTTTCGCAATTGATGTCTTCCACAAAGGACGTGACCATGTTTGAATTACATACTGCAGCTTGTTTCCAAATCGCTTCGCTTTGCAGAGGTGCTTTAGTAACTATCACCTTCTGCTGGCATTTGGTATAACTACATGTCATTACCTCGAGCTCCTGCAACTTTTTCGACGACACAGACATTCATTTTAATTCCTACTGCAAGAATCGTTCTTATTTTTTCAGGTTTTGGGCAAGTTTAATCTCTGAACATATAAGTTTACACCTGGAAACAATGAAATGACCTAATCTTCACAATAAGTCTTTGATTATTGCATTGATTTGACGTTTCTCCGTTGAATCACATGGGAAATTGTAAATTCAAAGGCCATTTTCTCAAAATGCATTTTTCTTCCTAAAGACTGTAAACTTCCAGACTTGTACTTAACAATGTTTGGAAAGTTTGTTCTGTACATTGTTTTTCTGAGCCTGATTTATTGAGTTTTGAATAAATAAATTAAAAAAAACTAAACTAAATACCCAAAATCCCTCTGAACAAATCTTTGTAACTAATATATCAACAAAATAAGACATTTAAATATACATTTCATTATCAGTGATCAGTAACTACTAGGACCACGCCACAACAATATTAAGAATGTTTATTGACGAGGAAGATTGGGGGGATAGTGCACCCAGCTCTTTAAGACCCCCCTCCTGGACAGAAGGATAAGTGCTGGAAGACAAGACCAGTTAGAGGGAGGGAGGGAGGGGGGGTTGAGAGTTTTGAGATGAACAGTGTGGAAGGTGCTTGGCTGGTTTAAATATGGCGTCTGGGTAATTGGAGGCGTGGACGAGCCGGGGGAGTGGTTGGAGAAGAGCCAGTGATTGGTTGAAGCGTGGACCTGCTCCCGAACTTAGTTAATAGATATTAACTCCATTTTTGAGTAACGAGTAATCTGACGCATTACTATTTCTAAACCAGTAATCAGATGACTTTAATCCAAGTCACTGTGAGTTATTATTCTAGTCATTTTCATTAGTGAAAATAATCATTTGCAAAAGCAGATCTCTCTGTTTTCAAGTTTTTGCAAAAATGTTTTAGATTTTTATAACCATACTCTACAGGAGACACTAGTAAAAGTAAAGATGAATCAATTTGTTCAAGAACAAGTGACTTCATATTTTTGATGTGCAAAAATAGATGTGGTCATTAAAAGAGAAAATTACAAGCATACTGTATGTTTGTGTAGGTTCTCAGTCGTACAGGAGTTGTCCATCGTAGGCAAAAATTCTTCATTCTTCAATTTTTGCCTACGAAAGCATACTGTATGTTGATTTTTGTCAATGGCACTTCTCTGTTTTTGCAAATTAACTCTTCATATATATTTGACATATATACTGTATATATAGAGTGATGCAACGTCGGTGACACGTCACGTTTCAGCTGAGGACGACTCACCAACAATTGTTGATAGTGACTATTGGCAAAAACGGTGTCATTTGTGTTGGAGCTGTTGTCGGCAGCTGCTGAAACTTACATTTGAAATAAAGTAATCAGTAAAGTAACTAAGCTACTTTTTAAAGGAGTAATCAGTGTTCAGATTCCTTTTTCAAGGTAACTGTGGCAACACTGTTCATTATTTAGATTTCGTTGCTGAAAATATAGGCAATTTTTTTTTACACATAAAATGGCTTATTTTTATACAAAAACATAAAATGACAGAAAACCTCCCACATTTATGTAATAAACAGCAAGTTTCAAATTGATATCACTCTATTTAATTTCCCCCCATTCACTCGCCGGTTTGATATACAGTATATGTGTAGTACGTGTCACTGAGGGCAGTATGAAATGTAAGTGTATTTAATCTCCAGTAAATCCATCGTGGAGCCTGCGCAGTGCAGCCCTGGTTCTCCGGTGGGAATCCTCTGGCACATTCTGTCTGTGAACACCACACAGACGGCTTTGAAATGTAAATCTCCCCTGCACGGGCTGTACCTGAATGCCCCGGCTGCTTCAGAACAGAATAATAGAATGAGCCCATCACCAGACCAGGGTGAGCTCAGAGACTGGGGGAGAGCAGCCGCTGAACGCATTGTGTGTGTAACAGTAATGTACTCTGCACGGCCCTGCCAAACAATATGAAAAGATTCAACCTGGATTATAGTTGTAAAATAGAGAACCATCGCTGTGCACTGCATTTTCAAAGCCCATAAACCAGCAGCCGACATAAAAACATCACAGTGTTTGATAACTTCAGGATTGCCACAATGATATTATTGCAAAGTTTTGCGAAACCAGTGATTCTCAACTGGTGGATTAATACCATTTTTCCTTCTTTGAGGGCACATTTCCTGACTTTTTGCACCCCCTGTGTGATCTTAGGAGCTGTTGTAACAAGTAAATGTCTCCATTGTGAGATCAATAGTCTTTCCTGGGGAACATTGTTTTTAACATCTCTATGCTAAAAATGCACAAAAACATTCCCGGTCTGCTAAAATGAGTTCTTTGAGATACCACCTTAACCACTGAGATACCACCTTAACCACTGAGATACCACCTTAACCACTGAGATACCACCTTAACCACTGAGATACCACCTTAACCACTGAGATACCACCTTAACCGCTGAGATACCACCTTAACCGCTGAGATACCACCTTAACCGCTGAGATACCACCTTAACCACTGAGATACCACCTTAACCACTGAGATACCACCTTAACCACTGAGATACCACCTTAACCGCTGAGATACCACCTTAAGTGTCCATCTTGTCTTCTGGTTACTTATTGTCTGATATAGAAGAAACTTAAACAGTAAAGTAGATACTCACAGACTGTAGTATCTAGTTATAATAACTTAATACACATCAAAAGGCAGTATTTATCCACAGTACTCTCATCGTTACTGCATCATAGTGTCATTCAGTATTGTGTATTCCAGTGTTGC
The DNA here is from genome assembly GCA_900303255.1 of Lesueurigobius sanzi. NCBI lineage: Eukaryota > Metazoa > Chordata > Actinopteri > Gobiiformes > Gobiidae > Lesueurigobius > Lesueurigobius sanzi. The sequence continues at coordinate 2,338 of OMNZ01012414.1, read as the reverse complement.
GCTGCTCCAGAGGCTCGGCCGGAGGACCGCGCCCTCTTCTCAAAGAGAGGCAATTGTAATGGGAATACTAGACACACAGAGTATAGTACATGTGGGTGAAGGCATGTACTGCGTCCTAGACCGTGTAGGGTTAACTATGTGGAACTATGTGTGGAAATACAGTAAGTAAGGAGCGAAAACTGCGTGTGTGTTTTGTGACCAAGTCTGTGAAAAGCACTATTCATTCCTCTTGTATATTTATGTCTGTTTGGTTCAAAGCGATTGATATCTCCATAAGTTTCCTCTGTGGTCCTGTTTTCATGCCAGCTTCATGGCAGCTCTAGACTAAGGATGATTGATCAGACTTGAAGAACATTTAGCTATAGATACGATAGATACAATAGCTTTGAAAAATGATTAAAAATACATTTCAGATTTAGAAACAGCCAGTCAAAAATGAATAAGATATAGCAATTGGGAAATGACTCAGTGAAAGCTCTGTGAGGTGAGTTGGGAGTTATTTCCATATTATGAACAGAACACTTAGCTGTTATTGATTGGTCCGAGCAAGGGCGCCATGATGAGACTGCTGCTGAACAAAAATATGGTTGAATAACCCTGGTTTTGTTCAGATGTTGAGGCAATAGATTTTTGGGCTGTCATGGAAAGCACTAAGAATACTTTCTTTAGCAAACAAAGATGATGTGTGTCTCCGATCAACATCAAATCTCAAAGCTTGTTTCTGAAGATGGAAAATGACTCAAGTTTAGTTTTGTGGGTGCTGGCCCAAACAATATTACAGTGATTAATATGTGGATATACAGTTGTGGCCAAACGTTACATACTCTTTTGGCCATTTTTGATAGAATATGAATGGTAACACAAAAACCTTTTTTTCCGCTCATGGTTAGTGGTTGTGTGAAGCCATTTAAGAACTGAGTTTACTCTTTTGAAATGATAATGAAACAGAAACTACTCAAATGTCCCTGATGTAACTGGACTGGTCCCACAACACGGACGCTCTGTACAAGAAGGGCCAAAGCCGCCTCTACCTTTTGAGGAGTTATACGTGCAATAACTATACTTAATATGTGCAATAACAATAACAATACTTAATATGTGCAATCTGTGTTTACAATATCTGCAATGTCACTTTATCAATCAACCACCTGAATGTAAACAGTAATTTATTATATATTCACCTGCAATGATAATTCTGAATATTTTTATTCTCCATTTCATGCAATTCGACCTAGAGATTATTATTACAATTTATTTTTTCATCTTATTTAGTGTGCATAAGAGATACTTGTGTAGTTTATTTACAGAGAGATGCTAAGAGACATTACTATCTTTATTTATTATTATTATTATTATTACTATTACCTGTTACTTTTCTTCTTTGATGGCACATTTCCTGACTTTTTGCACCCCCCCCCCGTGTGATCCTGTCCTAAGAGCTGTTGTGACGAGTACATTTCTCCATTGTGAGATCAATAAAGAACTATCTTATCTTGTCTTATCTAACGTTTACACGGCCTTCAACAACTGCCAGGAAAATTGTTCAGGAGCAAAGAAAAACTCACTTCAGCTGAAATACAGGACTCTCAGACAAAATGTATGTTTGTCACTGCCACGGACAAGGCACGACCACCCCACTGCTTATACCGAGACCTGGGCACGTCCAACACCATCTGAGGGGAGGAGCTGAGGGCTCTGCTGGGACGGTGGACGGACAGAAGCTCAGACAGATATTGAGGAGCAAGTCCATGAAGAGATTTATGTATGGCTTCACGCAACCACTAACCATGAGTGAAATAAAGGCTTTTGTGTTGTCATTCATTTTCTATGAAATGCCTGAGTTACCCTCAGTGGTGGAAAGTAACCAAGTAAAAAGTACAAGTAAAAAGTACATTAAATTATAGGTACTTTTACTTTAAGTACATTCTATGATGAATACTTTTTACTTCTACTCCACTACATTTTAGAGCCTGTATCTGTACTTTCTACTCCACTACTTTTTAAAATTCGGTTAAAAGCAAAAGTATTTTATTTTCCAAGTGACCTCTCTGTGATGAACTGGTTTAGTCCCAGTTTAGACCTGGTTTAGTCCTAGTTTACACCTGGTTTAGTCCTGGTTTAAACCTGGTTTAGTCCTGATTTAGATTTGGCTTAATTCCAGTTTAGACCTGGTTTAGTCACAGTTTAGTCCTGGTTTAGTCCTGGTTTAGTCCTGGTTTAAACCTGGTTTAGTCCTGATTTATACCTGGCTTAGTTCCAGTTTAGACCTGGTTTAGTCCTAGTTTAGACCTGGTTTAGTCCTGGTTTAGTCCCCGTTCAGTCCTGGTTTAGTCCCCGT
>OMNZ01012409.1:101864-146381 GCA_900303255.1 Lesueurigobius sanzi | reverse complement strand
TCAGCATATTATTGAATGAAGATTAAATGAATATTCCTACTCTTCCTGAAATTGATTGATCGAATGCTTGACTGACTCAGGGTGAGGAAGATGTGCCCCCCCGACCTCCTCTACCTCAGCTCTACAGTCCCAATGAGCACCCACCCGCCGTGCCCCCGTTGCCCAAAGAGACCACGGTCATCCGGCACACGTCTGTCCGAGGCCTGAAGCGGCAGTCTGACGAACGGAAACGGGACAGAGAGGTCGGCCATTTCCCTAACGGAGACGGCAAGGTACAGCCTGTCCCTGTGGTGAAGGATGGAAAGCAGTGGTTCTCAACTGGAGGGTCAGGATGCAAGTGCGGGTCGCTGAACTGTTTTTAGTGGGTCACGATGTCATTTTAAGTGTGATGAAATTTTTCTTAATTTAAATACAAAAAAACTTTAACCCACCTATTCAAATCAAGAGCACAATTATACTTCTTTCTAGATGACTTTTTGCAGAGTCGTCTGTTTAAATCAGGGGTGTCCAAACTTTTTCCATGGAGGGCCGGGTATTGAAGTGTACACAACATGGATCAGTCCTGGTTTATTCTTAACTTGGATCATATTTAGTTCTTGATTAGTCCTGATTTACCCCTGGATTTGTTTACCATAGTGCTAGTTTAGATCTGGTTTAATCTTGGTTTAGGCTTCCTTTTAGTCACATTTTAGCTCTGGTTAGGACCTACTTTAATCCAGGATTAGACCTGATTTGGTCCTGTTCTGACCTGGTTTAGACTAGACTGGGTTTGCGTTGGTTTAGTCCTGGAATAAACCTGGTTTAGACCTGGATCAGTCCTGGTTTATTTTTTAAATTGGATCATATTTAGTTCTTGATTAGTCCTGATTTAGTCCTGGATAAAGCTTTGTTTAGTCCTGGTTTAATCATAGTTTAGACCTACTTTTAGTCCTGTTTTAGAACTGGTTTGGACCTACTTTAATCCAGGATTCGACCTGGTCTTGTCCTTGTTTTAGTCCTTGTGTAGAATTGTTGAACTTGCAGAAAAAGGATAATCTCTGGTGATGCAAGAAGCTTGTTGGCCACCAAAAAATAGGCTGAGGGCCGCATTTGGCCCCCGGGCTGCACTTTGGTTTAAATGTTCATGATTTCAGCTTTATATGTGTATCCATACTAAAATACCATATTTTACATTATTCAATTCTTATTTAGGTCGCGACTTGTCATTCTGCGTTGATGGTGGGTCCCGACGCCGTAGCAGTTTAGAACCACTGTGTAAAGGATTTAAGAATCTGGCACCTGAAGCTAAAATGTAAATTCTTTAGGTTGAACTCAGACCTTTCCTGAGCGACCCTGAGTTGATGGGAGCAGGAGATGGTGCGTCTTTGGTCAGTTTGGTCGCCACAGGGCATGATGGAGGTTACCAGACATTACCAGGCAGAGGTAAGTGTCTGCCCGCGTCGCCTCTCGTCACCCACTGTATGTCCACCCACGTATTTTGGCTCACTTTTCTTACATTTATGTTGTTTTAATGTATGCTGGCTTCCCCTCAGGAGCCGCTTCCTCCTCTTTAAGGATAAATCAGTCTTCGAGCGTCTCTTCATATGTGACTCTTCGAAGAGCGGCCTCATCTGTCGCGGGGAAGGTGAGGACGGGGAGAAAATGAAAGGAAATGAGTTAAAATTGAATGAAAAGTGGGAACTCAATGTGATGTGAAGAAATAAGAGGAAAAAAATATGTCTCACAAAATAAAGCTGGGGATATTTATGTGCCAATATTGCATACAGTCTTCAATATAATTTATTTTAACTTTTTTATGGTTAACGGTAGCATAACAGGGCTACAAAATAATTGTCCTGCATTATCCTCAGTCACCACACAATTCTTCTTCACGTACACAGTGCATGTTTGACAATAGACAACAAAAGCCATACAATAGACAATAGTACACTCAACGGATGGCCGAAGGGATCAGGCTTTTACCAAAAGGAGCCCTCCGGCATCTGAGTGCCCTGTACCTCCTTCCTGAGGGCAGAGGAGTGAGGTGTTCATGGAGGGGGTGTGTGGTGTCCTGTTCTATGGAGAGTGCGATGCGTCCGATGGCCCTGTTGTTGAGATCTGTGAGGGCTGTGAGGATGTGAGATTGTTGTGAGTCCTATCATTTTTGCTGCAGTGTTTATTGCCTTAGTGAGTTTAGTCCAGTTTTTGACAGTTAACAGATTGAAAAAGCAGGTGAATGATGGATTGATAATATATAATTGTAATAACAGGTGGAGCAACATAGAGTTTCTGGATTATTGACAGTCGTTGTTGACGTGGTGATTGAATGTGAGTGTGTTGTCTATTGTTAGTCCAAGATATTTAAAACTGTTTCTACTGTTTGGCTTTATTTTATTTATTAGTTTATTTGAACAGGGACATTGCACATTAATCAACATCCCTGTAAATGCACCAGTTTTAGCGATACAGCTAGTTTTCAACCACAGTCCCTGGGCCAGGTGTAAAATGCCAGCCACACACAAAAACACAGTTAAAACAACAATGATAAATACATGACAATAGTGAAACATCAACATAAGCCCAAACACAACCTTGCAACCAAGACACACAGTTCATCATCAGCATCAAAGACAATCAGACACAGGCACACTTTCTTGCATTGGCAGCAGGCAGGACACTCGATGAAAATCAATGACTATGCTCACAGAGTTGGTTCTGAAGTAACCATGATTTTAGCTTATTTTTGAAATTGTTCAGTCTATCAACATTGCGTATATGAGAAGGAATTGTGTTCCAAAACTGGACTGCTCTAACTGAGAACGCTGACTGGATAAAGGTGCTTTTTCTGAGGGGTTGTGTATAGTAATGAGTTGTTGTGGTGATGCAGAGTTGAATATGAGTTCTTTGGCTTTATATTGACATTAAGGTGCAGTCTGTGACAGTGTAGTTATAGTCCAGGTCCATATTGTTTTTTTTGTCTTTGATTTATTAATGTGCTGTAAAGTGAAATGCAACCCAGTTAAGATGTGTCCTGCCTCGGGTACATTGTGTTGAAATGCCTATATTGCATACAGAAAATATTTGCCCTGTATCTTTGTTATTTACCTAATGTTTGCTTGCGACTTTTGTTGCTCTGTTGTTGTGATGCTGGAATGTCATCCGCATAACCTCTGTGATCATTTGGCTTATTTCCAGTGGAGTTTCAGTCGAGGCCTTCTATAGCAACCTCACACTCAAGCACATTTAAAATGTGTAATAATACATTTTAGAAAGGTCTGTGTAGGTTCTCAGTCGTACAGGAGTTGTCGATCGTAGGCAAAGATTCTTCAGTCTTCATCTGTACTCTGTAGTTGAAGTGTAGGACGTTTCGCTCTTTATCTAAAGAACTTCGTCAGCAATTAGCAGAATTGTCACACTTGTGGGTCTTTTAAGAAGAAAACAGTAGGAGCAGTTAACCTCTAAGTCCCACCTTTCTTGGTCCTAAAGGTTGGAAAAACATCTTGGCCTATTCACACCTAATTACTGCTCATTACCTTCCTATTGACTCACCCTGGGCTTGTTCTAAGGCTGTTCACACTTCTCTACGTCCTACACTTCAACTACAGAGTACAGATGAAAGCTGAAGAATCATTGCCTACGATGGACAACTCCTGTACGACTGAGAACCTACACAGACCTTTCTAAAATGTATTATTGCATTTTAAATGTGCTAGAGTGTGACCAGGTTGCTATAGAAGGCCTTGACTGAAACTCCACTGGAAATGAGCCAATTAGTGCCACGATACACGACTAGGTGGCATTTACACACCATTTGTATGCATTTTCATACACCAAACAATGCTTTTAAAAACAGTGGTACTTGGAGTATAAATGAAAGGCCCAAGGGGTGTGCAAGACAAAAAAGGTTGGGAACCACTGTGCTAGACAGTCAGATCTGCGCTTCTGACTGTCATTGTACATCAAATTTTGATTGGCTGATCATTTCAGTCATACCAGCTAACATACTGTATGTGGGGCCTTACAACACAAGGGTAGCACAATCTGTTCAGCTGGAGTCACACATATTTTTTCACTAATAAGTAGTTTATTCAAAAACTAAACAAAATATCCCAAATTCCCTGTGAACAAATCTTTGCAACTAACAGATCAACAAAATAAAACCATAAATTTAAACCTGGCTCTATCCATTATTTAGATTTCATCGCCGAGAATATTGACAATTTTGGCTATTTTTACATGAAAATATTAAATGACGAAAAACTCGTCGCAATACATTATTTTCTCATATTTACGTCAGTAATATGCAAGAAAAGTTTCAAATGGATATCATTCAATTAACATTTTTTCCCCTATTCATTCACTATTGCAGTGCCTTGCCTTAAGGCACTTTTTGAGTAGGAAATTGCAATTAACCCTCAACAATACCAATATGAGCATTTCAATTAAATTACACCAATAAATTACAAACTAAATAAACTGCTAAGTCATTTTACACCTTTTGCATAGTATTGTACCAAATGTTAATTTCAAAAGTATACATTTCATCCATCTCTTTTACACACATTCATCTTTCTTTTTTTTTTTTTGCTTGCGCTGCACCTATTTCCTGTAATTCCGACTCTCCGTCTTCTCTCAGGAGAGACCCAAAAGTGCCTTGGAGCGCCTGTACTCCGGGGAGGCGGCGCCGCAGCACCAGAGAGGGAAGATGAGTGCGGACGAGCAGCTGGAGAGGATGAAGAGGCATCAGAAGGCCCTTGTTCGCCAACGCAAACGCACCCTAAGTCACGGAGACCGCCACAGCTCTTCTTCCTCGCGGCCCTCAGCCTCCTCCTTGCGCCCACTCTCCGCAGACCTGGGATCAGTATGTTATTAGACCCACCGCACACGCCACACTCTGACGCATGCAAACCAGCCGACCGAGTGGAGAACTGCTAATGCATGCCTTTGGTCCGAGTAGTTTTTTTTTTTTCCTGCGTTCTGGCATGAAAAGGTGAAGTGGGGTACGCTAATTGAGTGGCGACAAGAATACTGGCTTGTTTTTGAAAAGTGTTGCTCAAAAATCAGCTAAAATGCTCCAAGACTTAATGTTACGCCTTTTACATGTCGCACTGTAATTACGGATTGTGAAATATGTTTTTTTTATTCCATCTTAACCATGAAATGAGCTAATTATATGTGTCTCAATGATCGCCTTTAGTGCCTCTGCTTCTTCATCTTCCCCCAGATTTTCTGTAAATGTTCTACTGACGGTCCACCTCACACTTCACTCACTAAACTCAACTTATCTTCACGTTTTATCATAGCACTGTTTTCTTGTCGACTTTTACTTCTCATTAATCACTAATGTGTCTTGTACTAAAAACCACCAATCACCGACGCTGTGCTGTCTCTAACTGGTCATTTGTTTGTGTCTGTGTGTCATTTCCCACTCATTTACTACTTAAACACTGACTGCGCAATCCAGCTAAGTTTACTCATCGAAAAAAACGTTTTTTGAAGGTTGTTCAGTAAAGATCATGCACTTTTTGTGAGAAAACCATTTTAGAAGTTAGGATTTTTTGAGAGACATTGTGTGGATTTCAATTCCTAACAAAACAAGGCAGCAATAAACAATAATTCTCAGTGTTTTTTTCTTCCATTTAATAGAAGAAATATATGTGAATGTCCTTAAATTAATAAACAACTTCTAAGGAATGCATATTGCCATGTTTTTATTTATTTTATGGTGATGTGTGGTGTATGTCATGTTTTTGCATCTTTATTGTTGTCTTAGGTGTGTGATCCTGTCCTGTCTCACTGTAGCATGATGTGATTTTTACTCCCAAAAGCATGCATACTCAATGTCTATGCATGCCCCACCCTCTATTCCTCTTTTTGACACTTTTACACACGTACCGACACCATTTCTACCACTTACAAAATCAGGATTCGGGTGATAACAAGTGTGCTTATTACTGGAAAACAATGTGTGAAAAAATCAGCTACTTGTAATGAAGTGATGGGGTGATGGCAGCGTACTGTGATTACTTTCACAATATGTTTTTTCTCTCCCTGTGTGCGTTGTCCAGTGGAAGAGAGAGCAGGACTTTGACTTGCAGCTGTTGGAGAGGGCGGTTCAGGGGGAGGAGTCCGAGCGGAGCGTCCAGGGAGAGGAGCGCCCCCCGGAGCACAAGGAGAGGCCGAGGTCCCACTCGGATGAATGGCTGACGTTTAGGTCCACGTCCACGCCCACACAGGAAGTGGACCTAGAGCCGCTACAATATGATCTGGACCTCAGCAAAGAGGTGGGAAATTGGGGGCGGGGAAGGAGGACACTAAGACTCGCAGAAATGTGGGGTTGCCAGATTAAACGTAATTCTCAAATCACCAAAAAAGGTGCCCTTATTTGAGAATCGTAGGTAGAGGTTCTTCAGTCATCATCTGTACTCTGTAGTTGAAGTCTAGGACATTTCGATCTTTATCCAAAGATGCTCGTCAGCGAATGAGCAGGATTTGACATGCTTGTGGGTCTTTAAGAACAAGCCAGCAGGAGGAGTTAACCTCTAAGTCCCACCTCTCTTGGTTCCAAAGGTTGGAAAAACATCTAGGCCTATTCACACCTAATTAGTGCTTGTTGCCTTCCTATTGACTTACCCTTGGCTTTGTTCTAAGGCTGTTCACAGTCTTATTATATAAAATACTAGATTGGACATGGCGCTTGTTGATGTCAGGGGCACCGTAAGGGGGTGGAAGGTTAGGACGATTCTAGGGGCCCAGGCTGATGAAGGGCCCAGAAGAGCAGACCCTTTCATTTTATTTTTTATAGATGTTAAATGTGCAAGGACCCCTCATGCACAAAATGTGCATTTTGTCCGTTTTTACCATATATTTAATATTTAACAAATAAATTATGTATTTACTGTTTCAGTCACACCCCTCCCCTTCACAATGGTACATTCCACCTCCGCGGCCCGAGAGCATCACTCTGGCACTTGCGCTGGTGTAGCGCAGACAGTAGCACATGCCGCAGCAGGTCACAAAGTTAGGGCATGAAAAACTAAGAGGAAAGGAAAGAGGAGACAGAAGGCCCTGATCCGGACCCAAAACCTTGTATCGGACCTTTGGACCCGAACAAGTAAATCCTTTCCTCATTTGAGACGCTGCAGAGCGAGGCCTCATGAGCAATCAATTATGCGGCCATGTGGCGCGTAATACACGGGGAGGACTGAACCAGGACTAAACCAGGACTAAACAAGGACTGAACCAGGACTAAACCAAGACTAAACACGGTCTAAACCAGGTCTAAATCAGGACTAAACCAGGACTAAACAAGGATTGAACCAGGACTAAACCAGGTCTAAATCAGGACTGAACCAGGACTAAACCAGGACTAAACCAGGTCTAAATCAGGTCTAAACCAGGACTGAACCAGGACTAAACCAGGTCTAAATCAGGACTGAACCAGGACTGAACCAGGACTAAACCAGGTCTAAACCAGGTCTAAACCAGGACTGAACCAGGACTGAACCAGGACTAAACCAGGACTAAACCAGGTCTAAACTATTTCCTATTCCAATTGAGATGTAAAAGTACAAATTTCAAACATAAAAGTACCAATTCCGATTTTTTTCCGTTTTCGGTTTTTATAAGCTTTATACTCACCTTTAGGTATTCTACCAATGCAATGTGTTAAGTACATCTCTTGTGGTGTGTTTATTGGGTTAAATTGTATCTGTAAAAATGTAGGGGGCCCAGAAATTTTTGTTTCCATAGGGCCCAGAATTTCTGGCGGCGCCCCTGGTTGACGTGGCAAACGTGGCGGCCATCTTGTGACTGGCCGGTGAGGCTAATGCTAATAGCCAGTAATGTAAAATCGGGGACACGGTTTTCCGTTGATAAAACGTTAGAATTTGAGATACAGTAATTTTTTGGGATTTGCTGTATTGCAGGTAAGTTTAGGTATCTCAGTCAAGGCATATTTACTCTGAGTTATATCTTTAAAGGGATGTTTGTTTTTGTGGTCTTAGCACTATTTACCACCATTCATTCTACTGTTGTTGCATTAGTATCAAGTCAATAAAAAATGTCATACAAAATTTAGTGATGTTTCCTATTCATTTACATTGCGGCCATCTTGTGACTGGCTGCCAGAGCTTCCAATGTATCACTATGGTGATGTCCAATCTAGTGTATTATATAATATTTTGGTTCACAGTATCTGGCCCTGCTTTGTTCAATGGACCAGCTTCATTAGCATGACATTGGGTAGGTTTCTGTCGAAGGATGTTGTTGTAGATTGGTGCCAAATTAAATGTAAGTCCTCCATTGCAGTTCATACTGTAGATGGATTCTCTCTTTTAACAAATATGGCTTATTTTACCCCACGCTCAAACCATCTATTCTCTTTAGCTAAAATCTGAACTTCACTGTCCTCAAATGAGTGATTGGTGGCTTTGAGATGGAGGTGCACAGCCGACTGTGGACCACTAGAACTTTCTCTTTTGTGTTGAGAAAGCCTTCTATGAAGCAATTGTTTTGTCTCTCCAATGTAAATGTTCTGTGCATTTTTCTTCCTTGCACTGGATTGAGTAAACTACGTTGCTCTATTTGTGGCTTGGGGTTTTGTCTTCAGGGTGAACTCATTTTTGTCTCAATGTGTTCATTGGTTTGAAATAGACTGGGATTTTATGTTGTTGAAAAATCCTCTGCAGACTGAGACTTCCGCCACATAGGGCACCGACGCTCCTCTCCTTCTTGGTCCTGTCGCCTGTTTGTCCTGTTCTTTAACTAATCTTTTCCTTTGAAATTTGGCAAAAGACCATTTAGGGTGACCACAGGCTGATAGTGCTCTCTGAACATGTAGTTCTTCTTTCTCCTTCCCTTCTGCACTTGTAGGCACCTGATTGGCTCTGTGTTGGAGTGATCTAATTACTCCTAGTTTCTGCTGTAGAGGGTGGTGAGAGTCAAACATCAGGTATTGGTCGGTGTGTGTGGCCTTCCTGTAAACCTCTGTTTGAATTTGTCCACCTTCTCCTATGATCACTTTGCAATCTAAAAATGCTATGTTTTTCCTCTTTGGCATCTTGGGCGAGTAAATTGAATGTTAGGATCTACAGCATTGATGTGTTTTGTGAATTGCTCTATATCTATTTTTTTTATTTTTTTTATTTTAACCCATGTGTCATCTACATATCTAAACCAATGGCTGGGCTTAGTGCCTGTAAACGATGTGAGAGCTATCTCTATTTCTTCCATTTCATCCAATTTGAGAAATGTTAAAGTTGCTGTATGTCTCCTGAAACTAGGGGGGCAATACTGTATACTGTTGCGTTTACATTACAGAATTCTATTTTAGTTGGAGAGCAGGTGCCAATACTACTGTATGGGGGAGAAAAATAAAACTGTTTTCCCTCATCATTATTTGATGGTGATTGGATTAAAAAACCTGCCATATTATTCTTATGGCTGAAAGTCCTTTCTACTGGCCAACATCATGCACATGTTTTCTTGTCTTGTCACAACTTTTGGACACCTTTATGAGACAATAATCAGACCTACTTCATATGTGTGGACAGAGAAAACATTGGACTTTGTGACAGTGTTTCTTTCATGTGGATTGGCCCAGGAATTACAGAGAAATTAGCCATAAACTAAGACTAGAAATCTGTATTTTGACAGCTCTTTCAGGCTCTTTAGAAAGTTGTGATGTCACATGAACGCAACCTATTTTCTACAAGAAAATATTGAAATTGTTGTTTTGGAAGATATGCAAATTTACAATTTCGGGTAGTATCTCCAACGTCGAGACAATACAAATACAAATACAATAAAATAAACTCAAAAACTGGTATAAAGTGTTTTTTTCTTTGCAGTTTACTCAAGACCATTTTGTTAAGGAACAAAGCAATCCCAATTAAGATGATTTTGCATATTTCTGGTGGTTTGCAAAAATGTCTCTACATTGTTGTTATCAAGAAAGTTCCCTAAAATATTGAGATATTAATTTTTGTCAATATCACCCTCCCTTACCTGAAACTTCAAATTTAAAAAGTTAAGACCTCCACAAACATTATCTTAAAATAATGTATTTTAGTTTAACAATTAAATTGATTGAAATTTGTAATTGTAAATACGTTTTTTCACAAAATCGGGCAGACCTACTTATGTTAATTAATTAATCGTCCAAACTTATATGTGCAAGGCCCAAACCTGGATAAATGATGAGGTTCACATTATATTAATATGCAAATTGCTTCTTCTTAACATATGAGTTGTGTTTTTTTCCGCAGTTGTCTAAGCCACAGAAGGTGTTGATTCCTGAACGATATATCGAGTCAGAGCCTGAAGAGCCTCTCAGTCCAGAGGAGGTGGAGGAGCGGCACCGGAAAGTCGAACGTATCAAGAGCATTTTGGCAAAGTCCAGGTAAAATATTCAACTCAGCGAGGCTCAACAGAGTGTTATTAACGAAAGCCAACTGTGCTTGAATGAATGAGTTTATTTTGAAGACATCTTAACAAAGTGCAGCATTAAGGCTGTTACAAATTGATATGAGAAAAAGTAAAACCAAAACATAATTTCCTAACGTAGGCAAAGATTCCTCAGTCTTCATCTGTTGACATAATCCAAAAGGGAGTGGGAAGTAGTATAACTTATTTAATCCAAAATATAGTTTTAATTACTTACATTTCCTGTTGCTTTGCATTTACAATTTTAATAATACTCAAAACACTTCTTAAATTAAAAGTCCTTTGTTTCTATAGTTTGGTTTGAATTTGAAACATACGGCCCGCGGGCCTGACTCTGGCCATACATTTCTGATCATGTTTTTAAAACGTCTGAATGTCCTGTTAGTGGTAAACGTTTAGCTTTTAGTGTTCTATTATCATTGTGTAATAAGACTGATAAATGAAAATAGAACATAGTCATCTAAAACACACCAGAATCATTTTTATTACTAATTTATATAATATTATGTTCCTCTTTACAATATAGAGTCGCCATCGTAGGTGAATTTCGGCCCACAACCGAAAATAAGTTTGACACCCAGAGTATATAAACAAAGTAGTTTTATTTTATGTCTCTAAACTGCAATTCTTGTGCTCCCTTCCAGCAGTTGATTGGTGTACAAAGGTGTATTCTTTAAAAAGATTTCATGAAATGCCTTTAAAATGTATTATTTCTCAGTAATTACTCACCAATGTTAGTACTTTTCAGCTTTTTAATGTAAAATAAGGTCTTGCCCTCAGCGCGGCCTGCCTCTTCATGTTCATGTGTTTGTGTTGGGACAGTGTGCAGAACCTGGCTCCTTCCGTGTCTGTGGACAAGCCGGACCTGGGCCTGGACACACTGGACTCTGCTCTTCAAGAACAGGAGCGGATCATCACTATGTCCTATGCACTTGCCTCAGAGGCCTCGCTCAAGAGCAAAATGGTTGCAGGTTGGTCACCTACTGTGCCTTCATTATCATTTCATTTAATTCAACAGCTGTACAAAGCAGCGTATTAATGGAAAAGGGGGGTAAAATCCCAGCTCAACATTCATTTATGGTTGAGTGTCTAAAGAGAGAAAAAAAAAGTTGCGGTACCGGCAGCATCCGTTAAACTTCTGCATCATCAAATTGACAAGACCGCAGGTTGAAGACAGTATAAAGAGCGGGAAGCAGCCTTTAAGTAATGTTGGGTGCTTGATCGGGTAAGAGATGAGAGGGGTGTGAGGTGCGGAGCCGAGCAATACGGCAGTTCATTTCCTAATAACCAAACATTATTCCTTATTAGGAGCTTGGATCGTCTCTAATTGCGATCCATGTAAAATCTTTCAGACTTGGGAGGATTCGCTTGATGAGGCCATTTTGTGTTCTGATCAATGACCCAGTCAAGCCCCACTCTCCTCCTTGTGCATACCATCACTTGCTCCTTTGAACATCTCGCTGTGAACCTGCATAAAAGACACTGTGCTCACTTTTCATCTCTTTCATACTCCACAGGCAAAGGCAGGCAAGTTCATTTTCATTTGAGCTGCCTCAGATTGTCTGTCTTTGGGCGCCGCTCACACTCTCTGCGCAGCACACGTACCTGTCACACACTGTAACACTCAAGCTGTCAGCGCGCACCCAGCCTTAATATGCACAGTGAGGCAAAGTCAACAATTATAACATTATTTCCAGCATTGAGAAATGTCAGGGAATATAACTGGTGGCATCTTGTCAGTGGAGATTGAATCAATGACTTTTCTCTCCTTTGGTGTTCGAGTAAGGTATGCTTGTGCACTTTCAAATCCCTGAATTAAAAGAGAGGGCTTTTTTTTCTTACAATATTATGCATGAGACCCTTCAATAATAGCGGCATAAAAGTAGAAATATGCAGCCCTGCAATTACTCTATATATTGAGAGTCCAGATTGTGGAATGTTATTCTAAAGAGTTAAATAATTCAGGACTTTGTAATTGCTCGGTTCAGACGTTGAAAGGAATTTCTAATTTTCTAGCAAAAGAAAAAATTAAATAAATCAGCCAAATAAACAAACTTTTGTGGCAGCCTTTTCAGGCATTCATTCATTACTTTTTATTTTGTAGACGAACTGTTTGTATTATCTAAAATTCTAAAGCTTAAATCACAGCGACGGAGGGTTGATAACTGACTGACGTGAAATGTTAAGTACTTATATTTGTTTTTTGAAAAGGAGTGATGAATGTTTCCTGATACGAGCTGCTCTGTTAATTAACACACACATATGAGACACAATGGGGCCCACTCTTCAGGCAGAAAACACACTTTGAGTAGACTGATAACATACTACTTTAAAAGATGTAATTTTATAATACTTTTATATTGCATCCCATGGTTTACCTGTCCACCTTATTCAGCCCCGCCCCACTATTGTTGTGAAAGCATTTTCTGTTTTTATTAGCACTTCCTGTGAGCTGGGATTTCCATTGTTGTCAGTGTAAGAGAGTGAAGAAAATAAAATGGAAATGAACGAAAAACTCACAAATAAAACACGTCTGTGTAGGTTCTCAGTCATGCAGGAGTTGTCCATCGTAGGCAAAAATTCTTGACTCTTCATCTGTACTACGTGAAGTGTAGGACGTTTCGATCTTAGTCCAAAGATCGTCATCAGCTTAATAACAGCTTAATAACTACACTTCAACTACAGAGTACAGATGAAGACTCAAGAATTTTTGCCTCATAGAAATACATTTGTGTGGCTCAGGTTTAGTTTCAGTGGAAGGACAACATAAGAAAAGTCACCTAAAATAACAGGGTTTCCGCAGGGAATTAAAAAGCATTAAAAGTCATTAAATGAATTGTGTCAAAAATAAGGCCTTAAATGTCATTAAATAGAATTCAAACTGGCAGCAAATCAAAGGTTTTACTGCAGAAGTTTGTCAAAATTGCAAAAATCAGGGTCTAGACTGGAGTTTGGCAGAAATTATGCACTATTTCTATTGAAAGGTTCCGATTCAGATAACTTTATTTATCCCACTAGGGGCAATTCATTTAGAGCAGCTCAGAAACAATGTAAAAAATCCAGACAAGAGACAAAAAGGACAAAAAATAGACAAAAGGACAAAAGTGGAGCTCATCATTAAAAAATAAAATAAGCACAATCTGAATAAAAAAAGCACAATCTGAATTTAAAAAGCACAATCTGAATGAGCTGCTCACGGGTCGCACAGTAGCGTGAGCATCCTATCAAATTTTCTATTGAATATAGAAATGAATATTGAATACGCACCGACGTGGCATTATAAAGCATTAAATTTAACTTGCTGCTACCTGTATAAACCCTGAATAACTTTTTAGAGATATAATCACTTACTTTTTGTTGTCAGTCTAATTAGCTGCGAGTGTCTGTGAGGAGCTCGAAAGGACCAAAGCTGATACGTATATTTACACAGCAGTTTGTTGCAAATGTTACATGTTTCACCAATAACAAAAATCAAAGCCAATATCAGCTCAAGACAGACCTGCAGTTTGACCAGAAACACAAAATGGAGAAATTGCAGCGAGAAAAGAAATACACACATTCATTTCAGCTCATGTATACGTTTAAATGGAGTGTCATCTGTTACAAGAATGCTACCAACACCACGATTTGTCTGCCCCATCCCAGAAACTATCCACTCTTTGTATAGTATGTACCTAATCTCAATTGCGATACTTGAAATCAAAATGGTGTCCACTAACGCTTGTTGTCACCCTCTCTCCCCTCTGTCCCTGTGCAGTCCCACCCGAGTCTAACCTCCCCACGCCTCCTCCCCTGCCCTCACCCCCCACGCCCCCCCCCCCCCCCCCTGTCTCCCTGCCTCCTGCCTCTCCCATAAGCAACGGGATACACTACACGTTTGTCTGAAATGAAGTAAGGGGCGAACTGCACGCCGCTAACCCTCTCCCTGCAAGTGGCGGATTAGCGCTCTCCGCATGCCCTGGCGTATCTGTTGTGGCTGATGCATCGCGCCTAGGTTCGGCTCCACTGTATCCCATTAAAGTCAAAACAAACATCTGTAGGCAGCCGGCTCATCCCACTGTGATAATAGTGTGTAAATTGTTCTCCCTTTTTTTCTCCGCTTTTTTTTGTCTGGCTGCCAAAATATTTATGTGGAGTTGAGAAAAGAAAGGGCTCGGAGGAACATAGCTGTTTGTAGCATTGTGTGTAATTAACAAAAGAGACACCTTTGATTTAGCGCCTCGACTCTTCAGCAGTCGGCACAGCTGCATTCCACTGCGCCAATTAGCTCCCCATCTGCGGGCTGGCAGCGAGGAGTCGGAGAACAACCTGCACTCATCACCTTTCCAAATGTACAAAGGCAAAAGCCAACTATAGCGCTCCGTTTTACAGAGAAGAACTTTTTTTTTTTTCGTTTTGCCACATTCAGACTAGACTTGGGTGAAACTTTATAGATCCACAAGTTGAATATCTCTATCACAGCGGCTCAGTAATATGACAACGAAACATCTTACAAAGTAGGGCTGCACAATGTAGCAACACGTTACCGTTTTGGCGTGGTTTGGTCCCAATTGATTTCAATAATATAAGGTTCTGAAGCTGTGAGGACAACGGAGCCTACACCATGCACATATTGCTGTTCTCTTCAGAAATCATATCAGCTCCTGGTGGATCTTTTGGCCCTGTCTGTCTAAATGATGGAGAGAGATTATCTCTTAAATTAAGGCTTGTTTTGTTTTGACTCAATCTGCTGGGGGACAAAACAAATGTTTTTGTTTACAATTACTGGAGTAGCCTGTTGACATAATTGGTTTGTCGAAATGGCAAAGAAAATGCAAGTCTTCTCTCTAGTCGATCTCTAATCAAATGTTATTGTTGTTACTGACTTCTTTTTTTTTCTTTATTCTTATATTTTCATTTTTGTTCAGCTACTATTTTGAAAGGGTTTCGCCCCAAACTGTGGAAACTTTACTTGTATGAATTGGGTTAGGCAAAAATAAGTTCAACTTCAACCAAACCCCTTCGGTCACTAATGAGCAAGTATATTTATGAGAAAGCATGTTCGCTCATTGACATCAAGGCCGGATTAATGCAGGGGCTTACAGGGGCCAAGCCCAGGGGCCCAGCAGGTTGAAGGGCCCATGGGCATAAGGAGAAAAAAATGTGCATGCCCCTGTTGCGGGTCGTCAAAGTCTGGGCCGGCTATTTCCAATAAGCAGACTAAACAGCTGCTTAGGGCCCGGGGCCACCAGGGGGCCCCCAAGAGCGCCTAATTTTTTTCATTGCAAATAATATTTAAGAACTGCATTGAGCCCTGTAACACAAGGCTCAGTTTTCTACAGTGAATAGCTCCATAAAACATGATATTTCTAATTATTTCCAGCAGCTATGTGTATGCTCCACATTTATGTTTGAAGAAAATAAAGCCACCGTTATTGTGTTAAATTACTATTTATTAAAAAGAAATGAGTTTACTGAAGGACTTTTAACTATAACATTAAATATGAATATCGGTTCTGTAAGTTATCAGTTATGGCATTTTGTATTGTGATGAATATTGTTACATTAAAGAAGTTGCACGTTAAGTCACAAATTAAATTAAAAAAAAAGCCATGTATTGGTCTTAAACTGCATGAGAATGCACCAAATTGCACAATTAAATTAAAAAAAATCTCTGGGGGAGGACCCCCGCTCCCCCCTTTTAATGTGTCTCCCCTAAACAGGTACGGTAAATTCCACTGGTTCCCAAACACTGGGGCGAGGGCCACGGAGCCCAAATTGGGGCCATTATGCTAAATGGCTTTTTCACTATTTTGTAATTGTTTTTTTTACTAGTGTACTACTATTTTAATATGTAACTTGTGGGTGTTCAAATTAAAACATAAATTTGTCCTTTCATTGTAGAGAGGGAGAAATCCGACAGACAGGCATACAGTATATAGGGGGCCCTGAAAACATTTTAGCCCCGGGGCCCATTTTACTTAAATCCGGCCCTGCTTGACATGAACAGGAATTGCTTTTTTAACTATTTCCTTTTTTTTTTATTGCTTTCTCTTATGTCCCAAAATGTGACTGAATAAACTAAACTACTACATCCTTTTGTAAAATATCCCCATTTCAACATTATTGAACGTCCCCAGCCCCATTACAAACCAAGTAAACAGCAATAGAATAATTATGAAATATGAACAAAATATGCAGGAAGAAAATAAAGCAACCTCTATTTGGAAACTGTCAAGGATGTAATTGTCCCGGTCAAATCTTAACATACGGTGAATACAATACTGAGTGTGCTCTGACAACAGCAAATAATGTGGTTATTCGGGTAAGTACTCACTTATGCTGCACATACAATTTCCACCTGTTTGAGAACGTTAGAAATACTGAAAATGTGGTCGATTTAATTAAAATCTTAGTGAGAAATGCCTCCCAGATTCACATCCAGACAAATTTGCTTTCTAAAGAAAAATATACCTGTTTTCGGTACCAATTTATTTTTCGATACCGGTAGTACCTTAGTTATTTTTCCGATGCCATACTGGTATCGTTTAACGGCGCCCAGCCTTATGCATCACCACCGTGTTTCTCTATGTGGTAATTCATGACTTGCATTGAAGTACTCTGAACAATCCAAACCTGGAAAGCCCAGAGTTTGCCTTAATAATCGAAAAACCCTTAGTCACAAATTGCTTTGGGCTGTGCATGAATCAGGCCTTTGTGGTTGTGGCATGACAGCGATGTGTTCCCGTCTGTAACCTTTGTCCAATCCCTTGTGACTGCATGCCTTTTCAGATGTGTGTTTCTTATTGTGATCTTTTGTATATGATTATTGAAATGAACTATACAATCTGTGTAGGTTCTCAGTCGTACAGGAGTTGTCCATCGTAGTCCAAGATTCTTCAGTCTTCATCTGTGCTCTGTAGTTGAAGTGCCAGACGTTTCGATCTTAGTCCAAAGATCGTTCTCAGCGAATAAAGACGAGCAGGAGTTAACCTCTAAGTCCCTCCTCTCTTGGTACTGGTTTGTTCTCAAGAGACCCACAGGCTTGTTTAAAATCTGTATTCGCTGAGGACGATCTTTGGACTAAGATCGAAACGTCCGACACTTCAACTACAGAGCACAGATGAAGACTGAGGAATCTTGGCCTACGATTAACTATAAAATGGTTATTCACAAAAGCTAAAGTGTTTTGTCTTATTTAATTACTTCTAATACTGAGTCTATTTCTCTACAGCACAAGCGATTTCTGGACACTGAGGTGCTATTCAACAAACAAACCATGATTCTTCAAGTGGATTGTTTGAGTTGGGACAGTAAGACATGTATCTGAGCAGAGATGGAGACCACGTGTAGCTGCAGACTCGTGGCAGGGAGTTTGTGCAACACTGAAGACGGGCCGTGGAAGCCGCTGTGCTCACTGACTATGGACAAACCTAACAAGTGTTAATCTAATGATGGAAACTATTTTCAACACGCTCTTGCACTTTGAATGACTGTGTTCTGATGAGGAATTTGTCTCATATTTTACACGTTTGACTGAATTGCTTTGGATTGCTGTGTGATCTTCACTTTGAACTTTGTTTCCTAGGTACTGAATGTTTGAAGCAAATGGTACATAAAGTGTCATGAAGTTATTTTATCAGATACTATTTTACACTGAACCACTTGAAATGTCATGTATGTGCAGTATCTACTGCCGCACTGCCAGTCTCCTTTTAGCTTGCCAGGATATATTTTTATTTTTTTGCTCATACTAGGACTGAAAATAACATTTAACATTATTTTGTGTGCTTCTGGGAACAGTTGCACAAAGGACATTTATATGAATGTGAATATTAAAAATATTAACATTTGAATCTGCGCTGTGTGACTTCCTCTAACCTTTATTCAGCAAACATTATTTTCAGTTTCGCCTGCTTGAAAGATATTTGTATTTTCATTCAAATCATGCACAAAGCCTAGAATAAAATGTGTACTCATCATAGGTCTGAAATTCTCTTTGAACATCTGCATTGATTGCCTTGATCTAATAAACTTCATTCTATTATGTGAAAAAAGAGAAGCCAAACTATGGTGGGCTCAACGGAGGTGAACTTTCGATACAAAAAAGAAGCTGCTTGAAATGTATCTTAAGTTCAAAGCTTTTTCGATCTCAAAAGGGCATTTTTAATTCCGTGTATTTTCACCCAAGAAAGAAGGTGGATACTAATAACTGAGGATTCTGAAGTGCAGCATTCATATCTTTGAATCTTGAACTGTGTCTTCATTGCAATTGTAAAAGAAGCCTTTGAGAAAAGCGTGTGTTGAACTTTTCAAAAGGAGGAATGTTTCACAAAGAAAGCATCGCCATTGTAGTTACGAGAGACATGTAAGCGATGACAGTGGCTCCTGGCGTCGCCTTGACTTCCTTTACTCGTCTGTGGGGCCGCTGTTGTTTTGCGGCGCCCTCCCGCGTGACATCTTTATCTTTAATTGGAGAGTAATTACTTTCCCTGGCTGGCGGCCTGGTGTGCTTTGAAACACCTGAGAGAAGGGGATGCACCTCCCTGCGCTCCACATGGGCCCCCTCACATCCTCTCTATTCCTCCTTATGTCCTCCAGGAGCCGGGGCCCCACAGCGCACACACTGGCCCTGGTGGCTACATCGCCCACCGCATCATCCCGTTCTGCTTATTCTGCAATAAAAATGGGCATGTTTTTCCCTCCTTCCTCAGAAGAGAGAACTCACCCCATGGCCTCCACTGAGGATTGTGGCATTTCCATGTATTGACGTTTGGCTGCTGGATCATATACATTTGCTATTCTATGCTGCGGACTTCAAAGAGAATGAAAGAGGGGCTATTATGCTAATTGTGTCCTGTTCTGTTAAACGCAAAAGGCCTCCCGCATTAAGGCTAAATACTAAATACCTAGTGGCTTCAGAAATGCTTCTTAGCGAATAGAAGACATGCTGATGATACTAACTAATGAAAAGCAAAGATTGAGTGATTTTCCCATAGTTGCAAATAAAGTAATTTATCAAACTGATGTGAAGACAACAAATACACAACTAATGCTTGCAATAATATAGTACAGTCATTACACATCATAGGATATACTTGTTAGTTCATCTATAGTTAAACTTGAGCTGCTTTATTCTTTGGTGGGTTCACACTGGGATTTTAGACCAGACACCTACATTGTTCTGAATAGTTCTTTTGTAAGACTCTTCCTCCTCCCCTGGTACACAGATTCCCAGTCATACCTATTTCCATCACATAAATAATATTGCTGCTTTTGGCTGCGAACGTCTGAGGATTAGAATGGAGTGAAGACAGCCGGTGCCTCCTTTGCACACTGTGGGGATCCGGATTGTACTCCAATTGTACAAACACAAAACCAAGGAAGCCCAATGCAATAGGTGCTTTGATTTTAAAACAGTATTTTATGCTGTTTTATCATCTTAAAGCTCCACGCACAGTACATTTTTTAATATGTAAGAAATGGAATGGTGATTTGTTGAATAATTTAGGAGGTATTCACTGAATCAGTGAATAGTCTTCCCAGTGTGCTGCTATAAAAAGAATAGAGAAGTCAGAGCTCCTCTGAAGCGCACACTGCCTTTATTATTTGCTGTAACTAAACAAAGGCTTTGTGTGATTTGGGAGAGAATAAAATGGGTTCATATTAATTACAAGAGAATCTATTTAAATTGCACAATAAAGAAAACTGTTTTCCATTATGAATCATTCAGAGCCTCTAATACAGAAAACAAATGTGTTAACACCACTTTTACAATACCTCAGTGAGATGGGCTTCTTTATTTATACATAAAAGTGATTGCTTTGTAAATGACTAAATGCCTTTGGGCTTAGTCTCTTAGCACAATGCACACACAAAGCACATCTTTATTTAGCCCTCGCCACAGCTACTGAAACAAAACTTATGTAAGTGAAATTAAAAGCCTTTCCGCCCCACGTTGTCCATATGTTGTGGATATTGTAGGGAGTTTACTGTGTGCATCATCTTCTATTCCAGGCAGTCACTCTGAACAACTGGATCTAGTTTAGTGGATGTGATCGGTTGGAGCCTGAATAATTAATTTGGAGAAAACAATGATTTGTCCCATTTTTTGAACTCCGAGATTGTGTTCCTATTCCATCACATTGACATTGTTAGATCAGAATAATCAGGCATACATCCATGATTAGGAAGGATAATATATGAGGCCAAACAATTTTCAATAATTAGATTCATGGCAAGAATCAGCAGAACAACAGTTTCACAGACAGAAGGTATATGCTCCAGTACAATATGCTCAAGCTTGTCCCATACAGTTAATATTTGTATGCTGTTTGCATGGGCCATGTAGTGATGTTCCTGATAAGTATATAATTAGAATTGGCATGTTGCACTTCTTATTCCAACACGACTAATCAGTGGTTCTGTGTTCACTTGAAAGGAAATATTAGATCCTGACTAAACTTTGATGAAATCCAGAGTTACAAGTCTGAGATTTGGGTCAAGTAATGAGAACAGAGCGCCCCACTTTGCAAGTCCAAGTGGGAGAGAATGATTTGCATGTATGTAAATACTGTTGGAGTTAATTGCATAACTTGCATTCTGTAATGACTGCAGTCCTTTTGTGTAGCACTGTAGATTATATGTGCATGGAGGCAATGGCAACAACAGTGGTGAAACCTCAGTCATAAATGTGTTATCAATTACCACTTTTCCTTTAATTCATTTTAAATGCCTTACCAAAAGATGACATAGATACCTAAAGATTAAGGATATATGATTTAAAAATGTGTAGCAAATGTTATTGAGTGTGAGGGGCTCCTTACGATGTAATAGAATACTTAAACTGGCAATACTTTTTATGTTTATTTCTGATTCAAAATTGAAACATCTCCACCATGATTCAGCTATGCACACCTTCTTCCTATAAGCCCTCTGCTCCATTACAAAAGCTGTGCCCCCCTGGCATTCACTGCATGAATGGGGTGCTCTAATTAAGCATGCAGAACAGGAGAAGAACACATGTTAATTTAATGTAACAAAAATGTTGATTTTTATGCACTCTCCTTTTCAAATATTTATGGGCCAGACTGGAATTTCAACATGCATCAAAGACTCACAGGGTATGCAAATGCATCTGCCTTATACCCCCCAACAAGTTGGACTGTCTTTTGCTCATGGCTTCATGCTCCTACCCTCAGTGCAAGAATCAGGAAACCATTACCAGCTCTGTTTTAAATGTAGCCACTTATTTGTTTCTGGAGAACTACATGACGTGGCCCCTGTTCAGAAAGAGACATCAGGCACAAAGCTTTTCAGAATAGATTGAGCCCTTTTTTGCAATGTTACTGCTGTTTGCCACAATTCAATAAATGTTGTTTATTGTCAAATCATCCTCATCGGTTGATTGACCTTTAATCCATCACATTATAATAAATAAGCACCTCTTGTTTGTGCATTGTCGTGCTGTCAATTTTTCTATGTGCCTTTTCTGCTATTACAGCGCTGGCCAAAAGGTGGCGTAGGGGACACACAAAACAGCTGGCCGTGGTTGGAAAATGTGAAAGAAAACTGCGCTTTGAAGGAAGCAACGCTCAATGACAACTGACAAAATATGCCTTACGACATGTCACCAGAAAAAAGTATCAATAGGGAAGCAATCCAACATCACAAAGTAACCTACATTCCTGTAGGGCAGTAGGCTTATAGAAAGTTCAAGTTCAAGGGTAGTTTGTTTTATTCTAACTTTTTTTTTTTTTGAACGTTTTTCACAATGCTTTACTTTTGTCCTATAGAAGGACGGGGATAAATTGAAGAGGACCAACTGTATGAAAGCGTTTGGTGCACTCACTGAATATTTGTGATGCTCGTTTGTGCGCTGTGGCCCACTTCACCTTGAGTAGAGAGAGAAAAGCCAAAAGAGCCGGGCGCACGGGAGAGCGCGCTGTATGGGCATATTGTAGGTGCTCTCTCTCCCTGTCCCTCCACCCTTCTCCCCATCTCTCTCCACCCTTCCTCTCTGACTCTTTCTCATTGCTTCTCCTCCCTCTTTTAGCTTTATGTGTATCCGCAGTTAACAATCACAATTTCCTTCAGCTGTCTCCTCTTTTTGTAAGTAACTTTCTTCTTTTTTGATTATTTCTAAATGTGAATGTTCTCCGTGTTGACTTGTTTTCCCTCCCTATTTGGATGCCTCTGTGTCACCGAATGCTCCTGATTTATATATGACAACTTTTCCCCTCTTGTTGTGTGGCTTGTGTCTATCTGCTCTGGACATAAGGCACGCGGCTCAATGTACTTTTTGTTGGTTTGACGCGCGCCGGGCCTCTTCCAGGTTTCAGCTGTTAATTTAAAGCACATGTTCATTCAGCGCACAGAATTGTTTCATTGTGAAGCCTTCTGTTTTGGCAAGGGCTCTCCACCGGTGGCTCGTCTGGGTCAACCGCTGGACCTTTGATTTAATATCTGATACAGGCGCTTTTCTAATATGTGAGGACAAATATTGAAATAGTATCACATTACTTTGAACACTGCGAATAAATCTCCACAAGTAGGATTCTTATTATCCTAAAAACCCGTGCGTAAAACTGATTAAAAACAAGAATTCAACAACAAAAATCTTAAAAAATATATATATAAATATTTTTAAAATGTAGTTTGGAGATAACAATGACAAAACCCTTGCTTTGATATTTTAACACAATTTTAAATACAATATTAGCATAATTAAACTAATGTATTCTGCGTAGCCTATCTATATGTTATCTTAACGAATTAGCGTGGATCACGTTACACAAAAGATATGAAGCCTATTTACCATCAAACCTTTCTTAGACATAAGTCAAAGTATTTTAAAAATCTACTAAATTTGTACAAGCGTTTTAATTTACTCGCCCGAAAAACTGTTTTATTTTAGGTACAAAAATATGCGGATCTTGGAATTGTTCTCTTCAAAAATCATAAAATATACGGGCAATTTTATAATGTCGCACCTTTACCGGGTTTAATTGATGCGCATCCAGAGTTCACACAGACGCACAAGTTCATACAGGTCTTCAAACTCTTTAGGCTCTTTAGGCTCTTGCTGCGCGTCTCTCACTTGCTCTTATTATCTCCTCGAGCAACAGCAGCAGCTGAGTATTCACTGTTTTAAACACTTTCACTGAAGTTTGAGCAGGTCAGTAGCCTAACAGGAGCGCGCCGTCGTTAAGAGATACGTTATTCCAATTGTACTTTAAAAGACTATAGAAGAAGTCGTCTACTCAACTTTTGTGGTGAGTAAGTGGCATTTCTTAAGTAAAGAGCGGTGTCTTTTCTCTATCCTCTCGCGCTCTTGTCTTGGGGGTGAGGAGAGGGTGGGCAGAGGGGGAGGAGGGGAGTCCTGCCTCTTTGCCTTCCTCAGATCAATGCTCTCTGGCCACTCACTTTCTGATGTTGCACGACGGGAAATGCTTTGAATACTTGCGACATGGCTGCGCGCATTGATTGTCAAGATTGACAGCGCCTCTACGCACCATCTTCTACTTGTCTTGCGAGGTAGCGAGGGGCGATACAACAAAAGGTAGTTTAGTTTGGACAGTTCACATGCACGCAGTGTACACAGGCAAGTCAGTCAGTCAGTGAGCCAACGGGATCCCCTCTTATGGCCCCGTAAGTTTTTTTTTTTCCTCGCTCAATAGAAGCAATCAAGTGATCGCTTTTACAAAGTCTTCTTAGTCTTTACGCACAGAGGAAAGGACGCACATCCACGACTGAGACCAACAAGGTAAACAACCACGTTTTTCCAATACTTTACGCTGATACTTCTTCACCTCTTTACACTGATTAACCCGCTGTCAAAGGGAGCTCCGAGCATTACGCGCGCCCGCTTTTGACGGCAGAAGTCAACGGCATGCGAACTGCTACCGCCAGGATGTCCAAAAGTAACATTTGCAACTTTTATTTCCGACTTTGGGTCTGTGCGCGCTTCTAACAATACAAACTCTCTCACACGAGAAGCGAGAGTGGTGCGAGCTGTCCCCGACACGGACTCTCTGAAAAACATCAGTCGCGCTAAATTTAGACCAAAGCATGCAGGCGCGAAGATAACCGCTTTAATACGCTTTACCAACTGCTTCAAATGATTATTATTATTTTTTTTTAACATATATTCAGTGTTGCGTCGCTAAACAGTGCAAGTAACGGACACCGGGGCACTTCTATGGCGTAACTTTTGTTGTCGTTCCGAACAGCTGTCAGTGGGGTTCACTCCGCAGCGCGCATTATAAATAGACTATTATATATAGCTTTGTTAATTAGAGTTTCATCCTGTACTGTGCGAAAAGTTAAAATGTTTACACGTCTGGTTGTGTTGTGGTAGCAGTTTCACTTGTGTCCACAAAGGGGTACCATTCATTGAGAGTGACGCACGCGTGTCTGATATAGGGCTCCTATCTCTGCCTATGGGCAAGTGGGCAAGTTCGTCTCCTCGTCTCATTGCACTTTTCTACACGCAACTAACAACGGCTTCTTTTTTTTAAGTCTTCCACCGAAACGAGAGAAACAGTTGGCCCCTGCTGCCTGCTCAGCCCTGGGAATTTGCTCTTCCCCTAACTTTCTCCGGGGGTCAGGGGAATTGACCTTTAAAGAATGCATAAGCCATAAATTAAATTCAACAATCGCAACGAAACGCTTGTCCATTTAGAGAAGAAGAAGATACACTTGAACAGTTTCCCATTTAAGCCCATTGCACTGCGCACTGCTCGGCTTGCCACACAAGTTTCCCTCTGTGTGCCAAGTGCAAATGAGCTCAATACGGGCTCATTATTTTACTGCCTTTGCACATTATTTTTTGGACAATTAACTAAAAGTAATATTTGCCATTTAAACAATATTATTTCTATAAACACTTTTTAAATTGCATTTACGCAATAAATAAAAAACCAAACAAAATGGCACAAACTAAAAAAATGTTTCTTCATGTTAATTCATTACAATTACGTAAAACACGATAAAGCATTTTTGACACATTTTTAAACAAACCACGTTTGACAAAACAACTAAACAACGGGGAATTGTTAATTATCGCGAGAGTTAATTGGTAGGCTTCACTTTGAGCAGTTATTATTTGGACTGTAACACGTGTATTACGCTAATCACATGCCATTAAGGAATGTAGCCTGTGACCAATTAATTATAGCGTAATGTCAAATTCGTCCCCTTCCCCTAATCTGGGTATTACCCAAACAGGGGTGTGTGTTTTGCACTTTGACTTGTCCAAACATTGAAAGGAAAACGCGGCGGTGGAGGTTGGTGCCGCGCCGGTGCTTTTATTTCATGTGGTATGTAGTTGACTAGTACAGTTGCTCTTTGCTGAAGCTGTGAACGCAGGTCTCCTGATAAGGTAAGACCAAATGTACCCATGACTAAATAGCACACTTATAATTAGACTGCCCATTCAGCACATTGTCCAGGCTTCTACACAGGGACACACGGCTGTGTCTCTCACTGGAGTTTGTCTCTGACCTGACGCTGTGTTGTTGCTCAACCCAAAAAAGAGGAAAGGGGAGAGCAGAGTGAAAAGCGGCATTAGCCCAGTGCCCTTTGATTCCGCGTTTAGCCTAAATTTAACATCTTTTTCCACGCGACATCTTAATCACTCCTTTATTGTTGTTTTATTGTCCACATCCTTGCACTTGATGAGGTCTTGTTTTAAATTTTATTAGCACATCTGATCGTTTTATTCTATACAGTGACACAATTTGCATATTGCCTATTATGTAAGTCTCCCACTCTACAAAATAACACTGTGAAATAATAAATATATGTCACACTTTACACTAATGCACATTTTTTTTTTACTTTGTGTGTCTTCAAGGACTGGATCTTTGGAGGTGGCTTGAGTATTTTTCTTGCAAGATTTGAGAAAGACAGCGTTTCTCACCTGGACCCCAGCAGAAGATACCGACTCTGTGACGCTCATGAACCAGTAAGTTCCAAAAGATTTAAGCACTTTTTTTTATTTTGGCATGTGTGGAGAAGCCACCTGGCTCGCTTGTCTAAACACATCCTGCCTCTGTCCAAGAACACTGTTTACTGCGCTGTAAAGAGCAACTCTGTTACTCAGTGTGTGTACATTAAGGCTTGAATTATAATTATTATTTGTTAAAAACTATCTATTCAGTGGAAGAAAAATGAGCAGGATAGAGGCACTTTAAATTGTTTAGACTAGGTGTCACACAGTAAATTTACTTCTGTGCAACCTTTAACTGTCCTCATCTCTGCAGGTAGGGTTTGTTTAAACGAAGCTCATGTGCCAGCAATTAGTGGGATCAAAGCGGCTGTAGGGGGAAAGAAAGGAGAGGATAAGGGCAATGAGAGGAAGGCATAAAAAACCTGTGCACCACAAAATAATGTACAAATACTTTGAAAACTTTTGTCATTGTTTATCCATAAATTCGGATTTGGATTTTAGCACAAAACGCCAGCTTCGTAACTCATTATGCCTCATCTGTCTCAACACAACCCCAGTGGTCCGTTATCTAATTTCTAATCTTTATACAGAGCTTGCTTGTCAGGCACATCCAAACACAATCTGCTTTTATCTTTAATCCACATTTAGGCAAAACTTCAACCCTTCAGAGCGCAGCCGGAGATCGCATTAATATAAGACTAAATTCAGAGACAGTAGTGCCTAAAAACACCAAGAACTTGTACGTTAGAGCAGATGAAGGAGACCGTTTGTGTGTGTGCGACTGTGGGAGAGATGAGCCTATTGCTTCAATTTGGCCTGGCATGTTTACAAGCATGAGTCTCATGTGTGCTCATTGACCTGCACTGTCCCGACCAAATACACCCATGCATAAGTCAATTATTAAACTGATTCCTGCAAAGTTTTAGAGTAGTTTTGTTATTTACGCAATCCTTCTTTCATTAATATTGTGATGTCAATATCCTGGTATTTTGGCATCTATCAAAAATGCTTGTGTGTTTGTTGTAAATTTTCATTCCGAGTTGTTCATGGTAAGAAATAATGCAGTTTTGGTCTCATCCAGAAGTATTAAGTGTAGCTCCAGCCAGTGACTGAAAGACAGTCCTACATATTTATTGTAAAGTGAGGAATTGTATTCATAATATAATATAAGTGGAATTCATGGTGTAAATAATTTCAAAGAGGCATCCTGCTTGTGATTGTTTTATTGTAAGATTGTTTTCTGGATATATTGTGTCACGCTCACACAGTGCTAACAGTTGACTCGGTAGCAAAAAGCTCTCTGTGTTTCCAATTGTCCTGTTTGGTCGAAGTCGCTGTGAGCTGAGGCAGAACCATGTGTGGATGGTACTACTGAGCTGCTCTTCACGCTGCTGAGGAGTGTCTAAGACCCGATGATAAACAAGATGTGAGGAGTAAACAACAGCCGGCCGTATATAGGTAGAGGAGGGGGGCAGCAGACGGGCACCATAATCAATGTGGCAGCACATGTTGTGGCATCTGTTTTTCTAAGTGTTATCTAATTTGCTGTAGAATATTTCAACAATGATCAAAACTGATGGACATGTGACAACATCATGTTTTGTGTCACGCAAAAAGAGTTGGTGACACGGTGTGTAGCATGTCGCTCAGTGCTCATCAGTTATGATCTGATCTGAAAATGGAGCTGGTCTGTGAGGAGAAAAGACAACTCTGATTGGGTTCATTTGCAAAAGCAGATATCTCCGGTTTGAAGTTTTTGCTAAAATGTTTTATATTTTTATTATCATCATCTACAGGTGACACCAGTAAAAGTAAAGATGAATCAATTTGATCAGGGACAAGTGATTTCATATTTTTGATGTTAAAAATACATGTGGTCTTTAAAAACACAGCTCCACAAAGAGAACATTACAAGCAATGGTTGATTTTTGTCTCTTTTTGCAAATTAACTCTTCATATGTAGGGATGGGTACTACCGGTATCGAAAAATAAATTACTACTGAAAACAGGTACCGAAAAAATATTTCTCTTAAGAAAGCAAATGTGTCTGCCTGGTGGGTCTTTTTGAGACTGCACTAAAGAAAGTGACTTAGGCGTTTCAGCTCAAATAAATGATAAAAACACTGAAAGAAAGTGTTTTATTGAATAAATGACCATTATTGTGTTGAAGTTGTCCCTGGAAATAAAAGGGTATTGTTTTTTGACAAAGTGTGTACGGTTTAGTACTGGCTTGAGAACCATTTAAGCACCGGTACTGTTTAAAAAATTCAGCGTAGGCACCTGTATCGGATAAAACCCAACCGATACCCAACCCTATTCATACACTGTATACAAAACTTAGCATTTTCAAATGCTCATAATTGTTGTCAGACTTAAGCAGTGTAATTAACTTGAGTTTGTAACGGTGACTTTTACGGTTCTCATTAATGTCAGAAATGATGAGAGAACTGTGTAGCATTTTAGTGTCACTGCCCCAACGTCACAGACTGAACTTGAACTGAGCACAGATTACCAGCAACAAATAGCACCTCTGTGTGTGAAGACTTGTGAGCGGTGACAGGGCAGAGCCTGAAAGCTCTTAGTGAACACACTATATTCAACATTAAAGGCTTGTGGGTGAAAAAAATATCTATAAATTTGTATCTTCACAGAAAGTCAGTAATTGCACAAATAATCTAAGTGGCTCATTTTTGATCTGTATCAGTCAGTCGGAGACCAAATATATTTTGCAAAATAATTGGGCTTTTTCTATACTGCATTGAATAGTGAATAATTAACACTGACTTCAAAATGCAACAGTCTTGGTACGTATGGTAAGCAGTAACCTCTGTCGATTTTTAATATGTCGAATTAATTGGCAGTGCCTCGGTGGCCATGTGCCTCTGACACAGGTCCCGGGCTGTAATCAGGTGAGGAATTAGTCTGCCTCATTGTTTTTTAAGAATCAGATCGAGATTTGTACAGTGGCTGTGTGAAGATGGTTGGCATTATTTCCATATCAAAGGCACACACAGTGCTGTCGGGCAGTAATTAAAATGTGTTGGATTGTGGAGTCCCAGCACACACACAGACACACACAGACACAGACACACACACACACGCACACACACACAGACACACACACACACACAGGCACACACACGCACACACAGACACACACACACAGACACACACACACGCAGCAAATGGACTAACATTGAGGGCGTTGTGGAATGGGGGCAGGTGGCACAGACTTGAATTGAAGAAAAAAAAACCAGCATGTATCGGTATTTGGTGGACTATAATCAATTGGAAAGGCATTTAGTATTTTTCTTCCATCATTTGTTCGGACAGAGAGAAGTAGATTAACATGTACTCATGAGTGATAATCGACTCTGCCCTCTTTGGTGCTATTGTCGGACACTTAAGTTTCCCCCTCTGTTCATCGACAGTGCGTCTTGTGAATGGACAAGGGAGAAGAGATTAGTGCTCTGGGCTTTTCACTGCTCATCCAGAATCATCGTAACTATTCTCTTGTGATCTGTCCATTGTGTCTGGATCAGGCCTCCCTGTGGACCGGCTTCTGCCACGGTGTTAGCCATTGGTTAAAAAACAAAACAAAACCTTTGAACCAATAAGAATTTAGACTGGAAAATAGACTTGAAGGACATTTCCAGTGTGAAAATGGAGCTTGAATATTTAGCTGTTCTTCTTTTTCATCAAAAGTTGTAAACGATATATACAGTACTCAATTGTGGACAGTTTGACCCCCAGAAATCATGAATGTATCTGTTCGGTATTCATTTTTGATTTGGTGTGCAACTAATAAATCGCTATCAGGAAAAATTATAAAATAATATGACTTATCTAAAAGAATATTTGATTACCAGGTCCCTCTCGAAGTCCTTCTTCATAAACATGGATTATTTGGGATTTGTTGATGAAATTAAAGACCAAAAGACCAAAGTGTTTGTGCTGAGAAATGTCACAGCTGATCATTGCATCTCATGAATTCTGGATAGTAGTATAGCTTTCCAAAATGATTGTTATTTTGCAATAAAACGATGAAGAAGAACCAATTGTTGAGCGAAGCGGAGAACGCTTTGCAGCCTCTGAAATTACACTTTGTAACTTGCGCAGCTGCACTTTTATATGTGAAGTGGTGCAATAGTGAGGGAAGCCCGTAACGCCCGACCCGGAGTTCGAAGCATGGAGGCAAAAAGGAAAGTCACTGCCATAATCACTTTCTTGAATGAACTATATAATAAAAATAAAAAAAAAAGACGCTGAAATGATAGAGAAGGCATTGTGAGTTTGGCCTGCGCTGTGAATTTCCCATGAGCCTCTGACGACAATATCTGAGGGGATCACTTTGGCATACCCACACGCGTACGACAAACACACACACTTTCTCGTGCAGGAGTACACGGAGCGTACGCACTCCCGCTCTCACAGGCAGGAGGACGCTGAGCCCGGCGCTGTTTAGAGCCTGGCACTGTGATTGACAGGAGGCACCGGAGGAGGAGGAGGAGGAGGGGAGGGGAGGGGCTATCCTGCCACTAACGCACATCTCTTTTTTTCCACAAGAATGAGTACTTGGCAGAATTAACTTAAAGAAGTAGAAGGCGGTGGAAAGAAGTAGTAATAGTGAATGGCAACGTTTCTCTAACACTTTGAACAGAAAAACGCACGATAAAACGTTTGATTTGATTTTTGGTCTACATTCACGTTGAACATTTTTAATATGTTCATGATTTTCTGACTTTCTGCCCGACCTTTACCTCAGTGCGACCGCTGCAACCATTTCATATATCATTATGTGCTGTTTGAATCCAATGAAGTTAATTTAAATATTCTTTACGATTTGAGATACAAGCTAAAACAAAATATTGGTGGTGCTTTTTGTCAGAAGTGTTGTTGTTTCCCATAAAACACATGTTTCTGTGTGGAGTCGTCGGTGGAGGCTTCATGCTGTATATAAACGCAGGCTGTGGTGCTGCAGCCTGTGTTTTGTTAGAGAGTAGAGAAAAGCTCTCCGTCCTTGGTTTGGGGAGTAGGACTGAGGGTAAACTGGGAGGTACAGTGTTCCTCCTCATACTCAGCAAAGCTAAATTTATTGGTTACCATCTGCAGGGTGGAGGAGTTTGGGCTGTGGCCAGGCCAAAGAAAGGCTTCTAATTAAACAGTCATCATTATCAACTTGTGGTCAGTGATCACCATCCCACCGTGGTTCTCCAAGATGAACATGGAATCATTGAGGCTTTTGTGAAGCTCATGTTGGACTGAATTAGAATGGAAGAAACAGAGGAGAAAAGTGCGAGTGCGAGTGTTTTTTTCTCTCTGTCTTGGCAGAGCAGGCAGCATGAGGCCCAGTGCCATATCCACTCAGGTTTAAACAATTACCCAACATCAGAGAAACCAGTAGAGCCTCAGCCCTGGCACAGCCCCTGTGCTTTTGACTGCTGTTCTTCTGGCCATGCTTTAGACATGGCCAAGTGTCACATGTAAGCGAGGCTTTCGATAATTTCAATTAGTGTAAGAGGGTGTGCCTGCAGTATCTGTATCAGTGCTGATGGAGGAGCTTTCCTTTGAGCTTGACAGGCCCTTAATATAGTATTTCATGGTTTGATGTGTGAGTGACACAGTGGCGCTCCAAGATGATAGCAAAATGGTTTATTAGAACCTAATTAGAAGCCAGTGATTAAAGGGGAAGTGCATGTGATTAGGAGACCTGCAGATGATGTGGAAACATGGATGAATATTCAGCCTGAGAAGCTAAGGAAGTGTCCTATGTGTTTGTGAGCTCTGTTATTGAAGAGATGGAGCATTACTGCAGGTTTGTCCAGCACATCCCAGCAGCTGCCGGCTGCAGACTCAATCCTAGATGGAATTAGTTAATTGCCTTGACTGTCCACTATGTGTCTCAAGTGTAATTTGAGTAATTGACTTTTAAAATTATATAAAAAGACAATTGTCATAATCAATAAGCATCATTGCGGAACCCTCTCAGTCAATTGAACATGAAGCCTTGAGGAATGTTGTGCAAAGCTAGGTCTGCTTCAGAACCTTATGACCCAAGTAAAGAATCACACATTCTTGTGAGGCAAGTCGCTGTGTGATCACACAGATAAATGGACTTACTATTATTGCTCTCCTTCAATGGAGAGATTAGCATTAGATTTTCTTCTTGCCTCTCAAACTTTTTAACTTTCTTAGATATGTGATAGCAGCTGCCATTAGAAATCATTTATGGGAGTGTTCTGAGGGCAGGAGATTGTCAGCAGAGCCTTGTGATTTTACAATTTCACAACTGACTTCCTCCTTAAAATGACACTGGCTTACCTGCCTATTACCCTCTTTGATTTCTACAGTACATCCCTCTGCGCTCTGAGAGGTATTCATAATAAGCTTAAACTCACTGGCTTCATTGCTATAGGGTGCTTATCTCCTGGCCATTCAACAGATTGAAGGCCAATATTTTTTCCAATTTCAACATTTTACTCCTGGGCCGGTTTCTGCCCAAAACCATGTTTAAGGTGCTGCGGTAGAGCCAGGCGTGCTCGTGCATGGAGAGTCAGATACATGGACTGCAGACATGTTCACACACAATATTATTTCTCCTTTTTAGAATTGAACAGCTGCAGCATTTTTGTAGTGCACTAAATGTCACATAATTAACATATTTTAGGTCTATGCTTCTTTTTTTGTGTATTTTATCTCAGATTTTTCAATATCTGACCCGTCTTCCAGAGCTATTTATTTAAGCGTGTTTTATTTTCTTACTTGATAAATGTTACATTCCAGTCATAATGTTTGAATGTGTTTATGTTCAGTTTGTCCCAATGAAGTGCTAAAAGTTCCTTTGTATATTTAAAAGCAATCCAACACATACCTGTGTAGTATTTGTTGATTAGTGTTCATGAATAGAAGGCTCTTTTTTCTTGGTACAAGTCCTTGTTTATGTCAGGAATATCCAAAGTGCGGCCCGGGGGCCAAATGCGTCCCTCAGACCAATTTTTGGTGGCCCTCAAGCCTCATTCATCACCAGCAACCATACTGCAATCTTAATAATCCCACACACTTTAAACCATAAAAAGTAACATGTATTGTGAGGCAGAGCTGGTATTATGGTTCCAAGCCTAAATAAAGGTTTAAACCTCTCTTAAATACACCTAGTTGAATGTTTGAATGTACTGACCAAGGATCTGTGGCCCTTCATGCTGTATACATGTCAATATGCGGCCCTCGGTGAAAAAAGTTTGGACACCCCTGTTTACGTGATCAGAATCATAGAAGAAACAACTAATCACACTCATTTATTTTATGTTAGCAGCAGCTTAAAACCACTGTAGCGCCTCGCCATGATGCCGTGATGGTCAGTCCGAAGTTTTTTTGTTTTTTTCAAAGTATTTTTATATATAAAGAAGTATACATAAGAGTTTTTGCATATGAAAAAACAATTGACATACTACTTAAGTACACAAATATAGAATCAGTGCGGTTCTAACACAATGAGACCTAATAGACACAAATTAAGAAACACAAATCCCACCCCTTCCCATAGCTCACCAAAAAGAAACATACAAACATACATAAATAAATAAAATGTAAATGCAGATGAAAACAACAGGCACGTTTAGTTAGGTAACACTTGTAAGTTTGAAAAGTAAGAAATAAAACAGTGCATCCTCTTAATGTGTATTTAATTTTCTCAAGTTTTAGGAAGAACATCCTATCCTTAAGCCAGAGCCAAATTGAGGAATATCCAGCAGACTTCCAATGCAACAATAAGGAGCGTCTTGCTATTAAGGATGTAAAGGAAATAATATCCTTTTGCGGGGAATTCAATGAGAAGAAGTTTGCCTTTGTGAGGTGCCTCAACCTTCTCCGCTCCGGTGTTCCTTGTGCCATGCTGTAATGGGCTCCTAAGGCATGATGGGAACAGAATAACAATGTTTTTCTTACCCCCCTTACTCTCAGCTTAATGTAAAATTAGACCGAAACCTGGGATATGGCGAAGTTGAGGCTGTGATGTCACTTGTTATTGCTGGATATCCATACCAGTAAATTTTCAACTTTTTTCCACAATGTGTGGCACAGTGAGCATTATGTCACAAAGGGCACATTGTAGCAGCCCGGCTTCACTGCACTGTTGTCTTATGCTTTGCTGCTTGTTCTGCGCGCTGCTCAGTCACCTTCTACGGTTCCAGGCCAGACCGAGACCGAGGCCCATTTCCTCTCCTTGTGTGTTGCCCTCGGTTCACAATGGCTCTATGGATACACTACATAATGGAAAAAACTCAAAGCACCTGTCCAGACTAATTGCTTGTGAACACTTGGTCTGAAACTCTTAAGACACATGCTTGTTTTACTGCCACTTACTTCTATAAAAGATGTAATTAAATGTATGTATTAAACATAAAAGATATAAATATGTGCAAAGTGAATGGCTGCTATAGATCTTTGTCGTTGTGAACCCTGCACTGCTTAGTAAAGATCAGGAGAGTGTCTTATAAAGAGTCTTCTGTTTTCCTACTAATTAAATTTGCCACTAACATATGCTTGGCAGGAACCTCTTACCTTGTTTGACTTACTGTATTTATTGCCTGACGGTAGAGGTAATTTGACCTTTCATTTCAAAGGCTCTTTTTTAATCCAGATAAGGAGTGTTAAACTCAATTACAGCAGTGATCAGTGGCTCAAACACTACATTTGTTTCCTGCGAGGGTCCGGGCGGACTGAGGCCAGCCTGTGTGCTCAGTCTGAGCGCTCCACGGCCGGTCAGAGCGAGGGGAGAGGTGAACGAGGCGCTGAAGGAGGAGGGGGGCGGCCAGATGAGAGAGGGAGGGGCCAGAGAGGCAAACAGTGCAGAGTTCCTGCCATGTCACTGGAGATTTGTGTCCTCCGTTTAAATCATTTCCCTCTTTAGAAAATTAAGAAGGCAGAAATATTCTCAAACTGATCATTTTCCCTCCCCCTAAATGGACTCATTTGCATTTGCAAAAGCTACTGTTAATTGTAGGTTTCAAAAAAGACAAATGACCTGCACAACTGAAAGGAAAAGGGAAATCAGAGGTTATAATGTAAAGTGTTACAATGGCTCAACATTGGCCACATGGTCTTTAGGCATGTACTTTATATACTTTTAAAACCTGAGACTGCAGTAAAGTCCTTTCCATTTTTGGCTAAAATGAAAAAATAGATTTATTCTGTAATAATTAGAGTTATCTTAACTGGTAAATGTATTTCATTGTTAGCTTTGTGTTGTATCAATCTAAAATACAGTGTAGAGTAAAGCTGCCATGCTCTGCCTCCTCACAAACAGGAAAAACACAGAATCATTTGTAGGCACCAATGCCTTGTTGTAACCTGATCATTTATGGATCAGTTATTTTCTTTCTCGTTTAATTCACCATGTGATTGATTTGC
This sequence comes from Lesueurigobius sanzi, assembly GCA_900303255.1. Taxonomy (NCBI): domain Eukaryota; kingdom Metazoa; phylum Chordata; class Actinopteri; order Gobiiformes; family Gobiidae; genus Lesueurigobius; species Lesueurigobius sanzi. The sequence goes on along the minus strand of OMNZ01012409.1, from coordinate 110,617 downwards.
AGAGCAGTGCTGTAGGAATATACCCACCGTAAACTGGCCTGAAATAGGCAGTGATTTGAATACAGACGCTCACAGCTCTGGCCTTGTCACTGGAAGCACTTGGAGCTTGGAGACAATTGCAGGTTGATTATGTTGCATCTGTCAGAAGTTGCATGTGCTTTGTACAAGGCTATATTTGCATCTAAATGCTTATTGTAGACATCTAAACAACATAAAGGCTGATTGTAAATGCCAGCTGTTAGCCTCTACTCAGAAGTAAAACAAGAATTTCAATGAGGAAAATTGGGATGGAAATGAGGAAATTATTTTCAAACAGTGGAAGTGAAATCAATAACAAGCAAATGGTTATATTTGTCTTGTCTTTCCAGGCTGTGTTACTCTCATATGAATCTATTTACAGTGGGCAACTGCATGTTGTATTTAACTGTGGAAATGCACACTTTATATTCAAATGGATTCTCTTTTGTTGTTATTATGGTTTGTTTTATATTGGCAACTTTATTTTTCATCTTTAACTATGTTGTGTTGCACAATAAGAGCTGAATAACAAATGGAAAGTCGAGTTGTCTTGTTTATTCTATTATTAAAGACTCAACAGTATTCTTTGATGGTTTGACAGACATATGTTGCGGGTCCCACCTGTGCAGTGTGTGTGTGCTGTGCTTGTACTGCTATAGGTGTCTGTAGATGAGAGTGTGAGAGAGTGATGCCCCTGCTGATTCGCTCCTCCAGCTCTTTGTCCGGCTGCACTCAGTGTGTCTGGCTCCTTGGGAGACTGCAGCCTGTGCTAGTGTGGCTCCACAATGGCACAGCTCCTTTGAGGTGTTAAAAACTTCCATTTATGCATCTCCCTGGACAAAAAGCACCAAGCCCATTTGAGTCCAGTGGCAACACAGCAGACATTGTGGCCGTGCTTCTCTAGCACTCATTTCACAGATTCTAAAACCAGTATGTGGTGAACAGGGTTTGAGCGACTAAAGTGCCCCACGAGAACCAGGCGATAAGAGGGAGAAACGCCACCAAACAGTAAAACTAGAAGATGGACCAGCCAATATAAACACATTACCTTGTTTTCAGACCGTTCTCAGTGCATTCACTCATACACATGGAAAAGGGAACGAAAGGAAAGAAACCTCTGGTAAAAAGAACTTGCACCATCTATTCAAGAGTTCATTTAAGAGGTTTTTTTTATTAACTATAGCTTGGAAACAAACATTATAGAGATAAAATATGTACAAAATGTGTAGCTTATCCATTTTGTATTAACAGCCAAATTTCTATTAACATTACATCTGTGGATTTGAGTGATAAAAGTCACTTGGTTTACGATACCGCTACATGAACGATACTTTTTCCGATGCTTATACTAAATTATTGGTCATCTATCTATCCCTCATTCATTCATTACTATTTTTATTTATTTATTTGAGCTGAAACAATTATGTAACCTTTAGTGCAGGATCAGGCATCAAAACTCGCTATCTAAAGGAAAATGTTTTATGGCACCAGTTTTTGACTCCCTGCAGAGAACACCACAGGCTGCAAAGGTTTCGTCAGGGTCTGAACTCATGTTTTCGATTGACTTTATTAGGTTATATCTGTTGTATGAACGGGCATCACTGCGAGCGCCGTGCGTCCGATAATCATCGGCCGCATTGACACAAACCTCTGTAACCCTAATGTCATTCAGTCACTCATCAATGCCTAATACCATTAGTACCTAAAAATGTTTTTCGATACCACACTGGTATCGTTTAACGGTACCCAGCCCTAAGCAATAATCAGTATTTTGTTTTAGCCAGATCCCAACAGTTCTGTCCTCTCCCACTCTAACAGTTCTCTATTTGAAGAAAAATCTTCAAAAAATACGTAACAAACGTAAGCTTGTACTTTCCTTCGTGTTTCCTTTGTGTTGCAGTGATGTTACTGACCACAGGAATTTTAGTGAATCAGAGATATGAAGTCACTTGTTATTGATGAAATTTATTCAACTTTGCTCTTCCTGGTGTCCCTTTTAGAGCACAGTGATACAAATCTGAAACTATTTAGCAACAAATTCAAAGCGGAGATGTCTGTTTTTGTAAATGAACTCTTTATTTTCTAATAGGGCTGCACTATTAATTGTCATTTCATCAAATCACAAACACTACTTTTGTCAATGTGAATAACCGTAAGGAGATGTGTAATGGTCCGATCACAGCGTCCTGGTTTGGAGTTTGGAGCAGAGTATGGAAGATGTTTGTGTTGACGAATGACGTGTAATAGAGCTGAGGTTTATATGAACTATCTATATCTTGTTTATGTTCATGAATCGCTGTTGTAAAAGCTATATTTATTTTTGTTAATTTGAAAAAATAACATTGAATAATGTAGATCAATCAATTTGAGAAAAGAAAATCCCATATTGCCAAGCCATAGTTTCATATTTCATAGAAGATGCACCAGTGTTACCTTCAGATCGCTGGGTGTTTAACATACAATCACATGTGTCGAGTGACTTCTTAGAGTTTCTCTATGGTTCGCGCATCAGACCAAATCAGCCCTCAGCCCGTTCCTCCTATTTCCTGCGGGACCGCTGTGACAGTCTGCCTGCTGCATCCCGGACAGCTCAGACCGGGCTGCTGCAGCGGAGATAACCACTCAGCATCCAGGTACAAGCAGCCACTGATGGCATAGATTACCTCTATTGTCCAAATAACCACCTCTGCAGAATTCCTACTTTAGCATGTTTGATCGCAAAGGGAGAGAGGATTTGGAATGATGGGACAGAATAGAGGAATGGAAGGAGATTTTTTTTTTACATGTTGCAGATCTGGACAAATTCCAAACTGCAGTGCAAGTTTGGACTCGCCTGGCCTCTACACAAGTGCTCCAGACTAGAACCAGAAGTCACTTCCAGGATAAATGTGGCTTTGAAAATCATAGAAAGCGTGTGTGTGCTGATTCATTTGATGGCATGATACAGAATCATCATCATTTCTTTATTCGAGCAGTTGGGTTATCACCAAAACTAAATATCCAGTAATAGAAAAAAAAAAAATGAATGGCTGCCACATGTTTCCTGAAAGACACGACTCTCTCAGAAATAGATGGAAACTGAAACAGGACATAAAGCAGCTCTCCCAGCATAGTGTGGACCATACTCGGAAATGACATTGTTTTAAAATAGCCCTCATGGTGCGGGAGGCTTCAGCTCCGACAGTAGTTTCAGCGTATATTTTCTGTCAAATAAATTCAATTATGAATCATAAATATCATTTCAATATAAAGAATGTTAGAATACACTTTTTAAAAATTCTTTCCAGTGATTCATCGCAGGCAAAAATTCTTCAGTCTTTTCCATTTTTGACTTTGCGCATACTGTATATAGCATAACGTCCATTGCAAGTTGAGTAACATTCATTGTTTTTGACTTACTAAACACCATTTGAACTTCTCCTCAAAGCCTTTGCATTGGCCTATTCAGTGCATACATCCTATAATGACTCACGTGCATGTAGTATTTGTGTGTTAAGCGATGACCGAAGTGCCGCAGGTGGCTGTGAGCTCTCTGATCTCGCTCTCTGATGTCAGTCTCTCTTGATTCTTGTGTTTATAAGAGCTTCACCTTCAGCTATCCTCCAGATTTATGCTTTTGTGTTGTTTAGCCCCTTGATAATGCAGGTATGTTCTGTTGAACTCAAATGTTTTTAGTTCACTCCTGTGTGTTAAACTGATCTAAATGTAATCGACCACCTGGCCTTGAATATGATGTAATTACTAATAATGTTTTTTATTATAATTTGTCTAAAGACCTTCCTTCCCTGATATCAGATCAATGTAGGCTGGTGCTTTGAACAACAAGAGCTTTCCCTGAGCTGGCTTGCCATCATTTGTGATTTGAAAACAGGCGACCAATCAGGAAGGGACGGGGAGGAGCTAGATATGTTATTTATTTAAGTCTCTCTTTAAAATTTTTTGTAACTTCCAGCCTATAACTTTAAGTATTTCTGGTTCCCATTCTGTTATTATTATTAACTCTTTATTTAGGCAAGCTATAGTTTATTGAGACTCAATTCCTCGTTTGCAAGAGAAACCATTTATTTGAGTTGTTAGGCTTAAACAGGGCTGGTTAGTTTAGTTTAGCTTATTTGTTTATTTGAGCAGCAAAATAAAAGACAAAATGTTTAAAACAAGAAGACAATATTTCACACTCAAAAGGAGTTGTAGGCAAAAGTTCTTCAGTCTTCATCTGTACTCTGTAGTTGAAGTGTAGGACGTTTCGATCTTAGTCCAAAGCTTATTAAGCTGATGATGATCTTTGGACTGAGATCGAAACGTCCCACACTTCAACTACAGAGTACAGATGAAGACTGACGAACCTTGGCCTACGATGGACAACTCCTGTACGACTGAGAACCTACACAGACGGTCAAAAGGTCAAAAAGGAGTAGGTTGAAGTTTGACTTTGCAGCAAAATTTGAAAGACCTGAAAACTGCAGTTTGTGAAATCCATTTTCTCTTGAGGAGGCAGAGAACTGTCAAAAATACACTCATGCATATTGAAGCATGAGCCTTATTGTCCAGCACACACATACTGTACATCGTTTGCGATCGAGTAAATAGTGAAAAAGGAGAAAGAAACAAACATCAAGTAGTTTCTCAGACCCTTGATATGTACGTAATATAATCTATTGTAATATCGGGGAAAGAAAATGGCATCGAAATATGGTATAAAAAAAAATCCAGAGACAGAACTAGAGAAAGTTACTTGGTTGTTTCAGCTAAAATAAATGATCTAGTCTGTTATGCAATAAATTAGCATTATTGTTCCGTTTATTGGTTCTAGATGACCAATAATTTAGCATAGGTATCAAAAAAAGTATCGTTCAGGCACCGGTATCGTAAACCAAGTCTCGCTAAAGTACTGGTATCGAAAAAGACTAGACTTGAGTTCATAAGATTTAACCTTTTCAGAAAAAATGTGTTGAGCAAGAAGAAAGTAAAAAATATTTAGCGTGTATCATCACATATTATAGTCGGTAATGTATTGGAGTTTTTGGAGAAAAATTGTGCACTCAGTCTAAGAGCCTTCCCTTTTCCTAGCGTCTCTTGGGTCCTATTTGCCCATTGTCACCCCCCCCTCCCCTCCAGACGACCACGAACCCCGCTGGCCTTTCCATGACTCTTGTTCGCTCAGCCCTCTCCAACTCCGGCTTCTGCCGAAGAGAACGCAGTGGCGCGGTCTTTGTTGTTTGGTGGCACGTTGGGTCTATGCCGATGGAGGTGCCGCAAATTAGTCGCAGATCAGTTAAGCGTGACCTTAAAAACCCTCGGCCTTGTTTAATTGACAGTGCCGACGTGGACTAATTGCATAAATCAGCTTGTAATGAGATCCGGGCTTATTGTGGAAAAACAAGATAATGTGGGAAAATGAGCATGGATGAAGCCCCCATATACTTAACAGTGTGTTGTTTCAGGATATTGAATGCACTGTCGTTTTCCACATCACTGCTGCTAAAGTGTACATTCCTCTCCTTAATAAGCCCAAAGAAAGCCTGCAGGATGGTGACCAATAACAATGTCATGCTTGCGTGAAAAACATGCATTGGAAAAGATGCGCTTTTGGTATTTTGGGCCACTTTAATCTCTTTCACCTGGACATAAATAAATTGCCAAATCTTCACAATAAGGTGTTTGATTATTGCACTGTCTACAATTGTGGCCAAAAGTTTACATCCCCTGACAGAATATGAGGGTATGTTTTCAGAGAGTCCTGTATTTCAGCTGAAGTGAGTTTTTCTTTGCGCCTGAACAATTTTCCTGGCAGTTGTTGAAGGTCATGTAAAAAAAAAAAGTCAAAAGATTAAAAGGGTATGTAAACTTTTTGCCACAACTGTATCTATTGCATAGATTTAAGCCGGCCCTTATACATTTCTATTGGTGACAGAGTGTGTTGCTTTGGTCAGTGTCAGACCTGCTTTGCTTATTTTATTTTCAGTCCGGTAATTTCGCCCAATTTCCTTTCTTAACAGCGTGTACTATTTCTGAAAAAATGTTGCATCAATAAAATGGTTCTCATTACTTTTCTTTTTTTTTTTGTGTGTGTGTCTGTCCTCAGGTCACTTTCATGAATTCACAATCGACCGACCAGTGATTGCTGGAAGCTGGGGATTGAGTCTTTCAGTTTTTGTAAGTATCAATTTGCTCCTTCAGCTGTTTCTGCCTTGCCACATGTGTCGTACACCCCTGCTGTCCTCTCCCACTCTGAACACCTGCACCAAATCAAGTGGACAAATGCTTAGGCTCACATTGTATGCACAATTAGACCATTACGTAGGCTTAGCGCTAGACACAGCTTTTCAACACTGCACTTTCAAATGGATGTATGACAAAAGAATGATATATATACACGAAAAGTATTATGGGAATAGAGTGTTTTATTTATCACTGTTGTACGTCTGTATGAATCTGCCTGTCTATCCAAAGTGTAACCTGGTGTAACTTGCACAATCTTAGCTCATTAAAAAAAAAATACAAACTTGTATCAAAGATATTAGGGATAATCAAGAAAACAAGGTATTCTGTATTACTTTATTGTCAGTGGAAATATCTTCCGAGATATCATATTCTGATTAAAACCAGAGGAGATATGTTTATGAATCCAAACTTCATGGCCATTTACCATCCAGACGCTCTTCTGCCCGTGTGAACATGCACCTGTTAACAGCGGGCAGCCTCACAGGTCACCGACAAGCCCCTCCTCGCAAACACAAGAGAAATACACCAGCATGGCCTAAAAGTAATCATGATTTGTTACAATTTGAGCTTCTCCTTGAGCTGCGGCAGGAAGCCATATTTGAGTTGTTCTTGTCAGCATATTAAACATATAGGTAACTAAAGGTGCCCACACACTAGAGGATTTTTAATCTTTTGAGAATAAAGATCTGTGCACAGACCACACACACTTAAGGACAGAGATGAGGACACACACACACACACACACACACACACACACACACACACACACACACACACACACACACACACACACACACACACTGAGGAGTCCCACCACAGATCATGCCATGAGAGTACGTTTTTATAGAGCCACGCCTCCTAAGACAAAAAATCTGGCTAAAAATCCTCTAGTGTGTGTCCAGCTCAAGTGGTTATGCCGCATTCATGTGAACTGGGGAACTTGTTTTCCCCAGATGGAAGTTCCCAGTTGGTGTTCATGCGCTTCCTATGTCGGAAAGTGGGGATTTTGACTGCAGATGAGAACAAAATGTCATCACTAATTAGCGTTTAACAGAGCTAACAACTTACATTTGGTGTCCGCGTCTCAAAAGCTAAATGTTGTTTTTGTTAGCATCGATGTCGGACATTTCTCTTGCAAACATGTTACTCCGAGGACAACAACAGCTCACAGTGAACTCTTGAACGTAGCAGTGTTTAACCCAGAAGCTCAAATTTAACAATAAATTAACAAATCAGTTTATTTTTCCGCGTCGGGCGCAGAAGTCGGGAAGCTCGTTTTGACCCCAGTTGTTTTCCCCAGTTGTGCAATGTGCATTTCCCCAGTTCCTGAGGTCCACATGACCACAGCATTAAAGTAGGAGTCTGTAAGATCACAAAATCAGGACAGAGAGAGAGAGATTTTAAAAGTAAACAATCTAGCTCCTGCCTCTCCTTGTTCCCTGTGCAGGCGCTCACACTGGCTGCTTAAAAACAAAACAAAAAAAAAGCATGCAGGTTGATTGACAGGATCAAGGGAGGGACTTTAGAAAGAAATACAACCATTTTGTGTTACTTGCTTTTCATCAAAATCCAGGGCCAGGGGGTCAGTTACACAGGGCAGTTGACAGACTTGGTGGGGCCCGGGGCAAGAAGGTTTCTCATGGGCCCCCCACGACCTGACCTCTCCGGCAGTGGCTATTTGCTACAGCATTTTTAAAATAAATCATTTTATAGGCTATATTTTGGGGCCCTTTCCCACAATTTGACACCACTGTTCTCTCATCACTCCCTTCATTTGGTCCTGGTTAACGAACACTCCATTCACTCATCATTTCATAAACTGTGTCTCAGGCCTGTGCTACATGTCCAACATCTGGTCCCTGACCCACAGTTTGAGAACCACTGTTTTAAAATAAACTGAAACTGCACCTGACTGTTTTTGTTATCAAAGCCTCTTTAATTTAGTCTAAATACGATTATCTTCTAACCCGGCACACATTCATAGAACTGTAGTTATGAAAAAGTAGACAAAAAGATAGACAAAAATAAATCATCATGAGTTATTGAGATGATTTTATGCATGAAAATACATGTTAAAGCAAGTAATGATATTAAAAATAAATTCATGCAGAGAAAGGGAAAATATAATGAGGGCTCCTTGCTGGGCCCCCTGGTCCTGAGGCCCGGGGACAACATACCCCTTTGCCCCCCCCTGTCGACGGGCCTGCAGTTACACATTCTACTACATCCGTAATACATTTGGACTGTCACTTTACTGTGCTTTATTCGTTAATGTACAACAACATTTGTCCCCTGTATTTGACCAATTGATGCCACTGGGGCAACCCGTATGGAGCAGTGGAGCCAAGGGGCCCATCTCTATACGCATGCCTTTTGTTGTACCCTCTCAAAGGCCCATAGTTGCTGAAATAGGGCAACTCAACACAACGTTAAAACCGTACGATATACAGTGGCTAGGGTCGCCAACCGTCCCTTAAAATACGGAATCGTCCTGTATTTAGCTGTAAAACTAT
>OMNZ01012409.1:62177-101844 GCA_900303255.1 Lesueurigobius sanzi | reverse complement strand
AGGATTTTTAATCTTTTGAGAATAAAGATCTGTGCACAGACCACACACACTTAAGGACAGAGATGAGGACACACACACACACACACACACACACACACACACACGCACACACACACACACACTTGAGGAGACCCACCACAGATCATGCCATGAGAGAAAGTTTTTATTGAGCCACACCTCCTCACACTAAAAATCTGGCTAAAAATCATCTAGTGTGTGTCCAGCTTTACACAGACAGTCTTTTGTCTGATAATAATGAAAAAAAAAAAAACACTACATTATACTACGAACCATACTCTCTTTCTGCTTTGAAGGGAAACTATGTGTATCCAACATTGACAGTACCATTGAAAGTGTTTGATCAATTTTATAATAACCAACATAGATAACTAATATAGATATGGCCCGTGTTAAAGGGCGGAGTTTCACCTAATCGCTTAATGAGACTGAAAACAGGGCTAGAAGAAGACGCCGTTAATTTCCCCGCTACCCCAGCTGTAGAAAGTAATGCATAACTAAAGTCCGGCCAAATGAATTAACGATTTCAACCATGAACTTTTCTCCCAAAACGGCATGAATCGTCTCACACTGATAATGCACCACGACCCTGGAGTGTGAAATCCCTGTTGCGTTGAGAGTAGCCAGTTAATTGATTCGCAAATTATTTAAAGTTTGCGGTGCCCAGGGGAGTGCTAGCTCTAATGACAGCCCATTTTGAAAGGGTTTAAAAACTCTTAACAGCAAGCCCTTATTAAACTGTAGCGGCAAGGTAACAAGTCTAAATTGGTGGGTAAGGCTACAGCAACGGTGGCCATTTTGTACTTCAGCTAAGATTATTTTATGTGTTATTATTATTGCTCGGATGACCAAAAACTGTTGAATGCAACCGTGCTCATCACATGGAATAATTGAATTTCCTCGTCATGCCGTGTGCACACTAAATGTTTGACTGGCTTTGACGTCAAGTTGGTGGGTCTCTGTGTTAATCTTGACCCATTAGCAACTGCTGTCATTCAGACACACGGCGTCGGGCCGATTTAAATAAAATGAAATGAAGATAGTTGTTTCTGGTCCCTTGGCTTCACTCATTGCCATAAACATATGCTCTGTGCCTTGCTTCCTTCCATCTTATTTATGACTTTAATTTGTTGTGTGGGCTGCGCAAGAAATCAAATTTAATCCAATCCTCCCAGGGACCCTGTCATATAATAACATGGTAATTTCTGTGTATCCTTTTGAAAAATGAGGAAATTAATTCTTCCTGACATGTTCTAATTATTCCAGTGTGAGCGGCGGATGGGCTCCCCACCCCCAGCCTCTAAGTGTCAGCTGCTGACGGGTGGCGAGGTGCTAATGCTGACCAGCAGCGCGTTTAATTTGAAACATGAGCAGACACCTTTCAACACACCTTCCTAATGTTGGAGTGGCTCACACAAATTAATTCACTACTCCTCTGGCAGACTTGACGTGAGCACTCCGTGTGCGCATCCGCGACGTGTGTTTTTATGCTTTGAAGATAAGAGGCGGGGTCAGTAGGGCACTAAAGGTAACTCGGGGGGGGGGGGCGCCGTCTCTGCGCAGTTTCACACACAGGACCAGGTGGGGTCTAAGCTGAACCATTACCTGGTATTACCAAACTTTTAAACAACATGACATCTTTACACACTCAACTATAGTGGAAAACATGCACAAGCATCTCATGTCATCAGGCAGAGGAATACTTAACTAAACCTGCATGAAGCTCGGGATCAAAATGAAGAGAAAATAATGTGAAATATTAAACAAATGAAAAAATATACCTACTGTATATATTTAAAGACCACAAATAGAGGTGATTCCTCTCTGTATTTGGGTGCATAATGTAGCTGAAATAACATAACAACATTTAGGAAATGAACTTTGTTTATTTGTTTGCGTGTGACTGTTGTCTCTGAGTTTGACTATGGAAAGTACATACTTGTGGTGTCATGGTTGAGGGGAAGAGAACATAGCTTTGTGAGCGGTGGGTGGGTCCCCATGACTCAGAGAAGGGAGAGGCGTCAACATGGCCGCGGGGCCCACAGGGATTAAAGTGTCCCCCATCACACCCTGCAGGGTTAATCACTGCCATTTTGGATCCACACAGAGGAGAAAACTAACTCTCCATCACTCTGGAAGAACTGAGGCTGACTTTGGCAAAGCCAGCTTCATAAACTCGTTTCCATTCTGGCAAAAAAAATTGTTGTCTTGGTTTTATTTTTTAGTGTTTGTCATTGGTTTCCAATGAACCAACTCTCCTTCTTTCTTACTATTCTATGTGTAGGATTAATTAAAGATTGGTCAGAGCGTGTGTGCATTGTGTTCTCCTGGAGCATGTAAATGACTGAAGGCCGAGAGTGCTGTCCTGTGCCAAGACCCACACGGCTGCTGGCGGTGCATTAAATCAGCAGTCAATTTGACTGTAAGTTTGAAATCTGGGCTAGGTTAAGGGGATGTGCTGAAGCCGTGTTAATAGCTAGCTTGTTGTCCATATGGTACTGCTTTAATAGAGCACATTTGTTGCAGATGGTGGGAGACTTGGTTAGGCAGCGGCACATTTTGGCAGAGACTCATTCTTCGAAAGGGCTGCTGTGCTGCTCACCCTGGATCAGGCCAAACTGATGTCTGTCCTCTCTGCCTTTCCTTCATCACTGCCCTTGAATATAATTTAAACCTGATCATGCTTTTTGTCTCTGTGCACAAAGGATATAGCTTAGTCACTTTTTCCAAAATGTAGCCACCAGCTTTCCAAACCGCACCTTTGCTTCGATGGACTAAGTTGAGTTTTTCTAACCACAATGGGATTGTAGACAGCAGGCACAGCTGAGGAAACACAAGCAGAGCGAAGGAGAAGGAACAAGGGTTTGGAGTCAAACCAAAGATAAAGATAGGGCTGAGTGCTGCCGTATCCCATAAACAATTGGCTTTGAAAGCCCCATGAGGTCATATGCACGCTTTTTAGTGTTGTTTTTACATTTTTACAATAGTGTTTCATCACTATGCTATTATTTTCTTATATCATATTTTACTACCTTTCTATTTTTGAATTTGCATTGAATTTGAAAACTATTGTGCACTTCAAATGCATTCACACTTGTTTTTGTAGTTTTTGTCTTTGTGCGCTGTCTTGAGCGATGTGTGCTTTTTGCACTGAGAGAAGTGAGGAGACACGCTTGATGTGCTCTGCTCTGTTTGACGGTTGTTTTCTCACGTTGTCACTGGCCTGGTGTGTCCTGGTTTGTGATGGTATTATGTGCATTGGCCCAGCTGAGTGGAGAAAAGAGCAGAGCAGTGCCCCTGGCTATGCCACTCCTGCCTCCCCAGACACCTTATTGTGAGAAAAGTCTCGCTGAGCCCTCTGGGCCTGTGGATCCACTGCAGCGCTAAGTGCACGACCAACTGAAAGGCACAGTGTCCTTGGCTTCACTCATTCTTTCCATTCTCTCAGAGGCTTTGTCTTAGGAGCCAAGAGAGCAGGACGAGAAATGCCAAATTATACTCAAACGCCGAAAACTTTAGGTGTTCAGGGGCTATTTAGAATGAATATCACAAAATACTACTTAAATGTAAAATTACTGAACATGTTAAAACACTTTAATAATTTATTTTATTATGATTTTATTTTGTTAGTTAGTTATCTTTGATCATTTAAAATTCAGGACAATATTCACAGCTGTTTGTATGTTCAACAAAAAAAATGTAAATATATATTTTATTATCCAAACACAACATAAGTTATAATAATCGGTGCTGAACCAACACCAGAACAGTAGAAGTTTTGACATCCGAATAGCAGGAGAAAACTGAAAGCTGTTGTGCAGTAAGTAATGATTATCCATATGTGTCCATTATTTTGTGGGCTCGGCTTCTGAGCGACCCCTGCGAGTGCTGACATCATGACCACATCCTCCTGCATCACTGGTGCTGTGCGGCGTGCTCCGCAAAGCCACACATGTGCAGCAGCTGGACCACCGCTGCCTACTCTGAAGTGACTGGGCCTGCTGCGGTTAGCCTGCTGCATGTACATGTATACATCTGCACACAGCCGTGGAAAAGGCCTCTATAGACATCAGTAGGCAAGGTTTATTTGATGCAAACATATCATCAGGCTCTCAGTGCAAACCAATGTTGTATGCAAATCCACTCCCTCCATGGAAAGAGGTATAATTAATGATGTCAGTTCATAAAAGAGAGGATGGGTTTGTAGCCATACTTGTGTGCCTTAATTAAAGACATGCCTTATTATAGGAGCAAGATATATGCACTATGTGTTTTCCCTCTTTCTTTTTTCTTTCCCCTTTCTCCTTCTGCTTCCTGATTATTACTCGTTTCATAGTGAAAATGGTTCTCTGTGATTTCTTCCTGCCAGAACCCCACACGCTGACATGGAGGGCTATCTACGTAGCAGCTTTTTACTGAGGTTAGTTTCCTTTACCTTGTTGCCATTCGGAGGTGGAGCATGGGCGGTCCTGGGTCACTACGGGCTAAAGCGCCTGACACATGTATTATTTTATTTAGACTTTGTCCTGTGTCGGCGTACACTTATGTGTGTATGCACATGTGTCTGTATCTCTGAGCTTGGTCAACATGGATTAGCAGAGCTTATTTACTTAAACCATAATGACCATGTAGTGTCTGACCAACTGGCATGTTCGCCCAAGCAAAAAAAACAAACAAAAACACAAACTAGTAGGACAAATATAGACAACATGACTGTTAAAAAGCCAGGCATTGTGTATTAGACTTTTTGCATGCTTTTGTTTGGCCTGCCTCCAGAACTGCCCTAATCAGGGGTACGGCTGGGGCTGGCCGCACATTTCTTGTGATGTTCTGTTGTTTCTTGTTGTGTTGTGTGTTTGTATCCAACCTACCATAAAGATTTACATTTTTGTCTTTACCCTCCCTGTGATTGTAATTAAAATGGGTGCTGCTGTCATCACACACAGAGGAAGTAAATGTATTTACCATTGGCTCCTCTCCGAGTCAACCACCTTCTCTGGGCTCTAGTGTTGCTCCCTAATTAGGGCTGGCTCATTAGAAGCCACAGCAGCAGCATCTGCCTTTCAAAGCTTCTGTCAGCCAAACTTTACTAAAGCTAATGAATCTGCTTTGATTTCAGTTTCAAAAGGTCACTTATTTGATTAAATTAACAGCATTTTCCCCCCACATAACTGTTGGGGCATTTTTAAAAGAAAGGACAAGTTGATGCGATTACACTGGCTTGTCAGAACGCCCTTCAGGAATTCAATAGTACATTCCCTTATGCTGTAAAATAGTTAATTTTATATTAGGAATCCATTAAGACATCAATGCTTACATACAACTGTATTTCAGTCTTTTAGCCTTTGATGTTTTTTATTTCACTAAATGGAAATACTGTATTAAAGGTAGATTTTAGTTTGCGTAATGTTTTCAATCAAGATTATGAATCTGCTTTGTTAACATAATCTTTCAATGTCATTACATGTTTTGAGCAAAACATTGTAATACTACTACTACTACTAGTAATACTCAGATATACTCCAAATAGATGAGGGAGAGGCGTGATTTGAGAAAAAAACTGTGTAACTGTCTTCAATACTATGATAATGACATATTATTGGATAATTTTACTGAAATATTTCAACTAGATACCAATAGTTGGAATTTGCATATCTACCAATACCAACTGATACCAACCAATACCGTGAGAATTCTACAAATGTATGATTGTAATTGATATATTTTGTTTATGTAAAGGAACAAGTTTGCAGTGAGGGCAAAAGCTGGTTTTAATATAAGCAACTTCCAACATAAAGTGATCTGATCATTAATGTATGTTGGTTTATCAGAAATCTTTAACTGCATTTCAAAAACTAAAATACAAACACTGAGACCTTCACTAATGGCCAATATTAGCCTATTTCAGTACTTTAGGTATGACTAAGTCATAGCTTCTGTTCCAGCCTTCATTGGTTAAAGCTAGCTTTAGCATACTGCTGCTAAACATAGTATTTTGCGCAGCGATCAAAAGAAAACCCTATTATAGAGTGCAAAACTAATTCAATGACTGAACTGTACAGCTTTCAAATGACATACAGCATGTCCATATTCACGTAGATTAAGTTGGTGAAAGTATCGGTTCAGTATCGGATATTTAGAATCGATACCTGATATTGCATATCTTCCTGTATCGGCTCCGATATCCGATACCAGTATCGGGTGCATCCCTAATTTCAACATAGTACTTTCCATTATATTTGAACTTGGATGGATCACATTGTGTCCAAACAAAACTTAACCTCGTAAGCCCGAGGCCTTTTTCTCCAAAAAATCATTTATCTACATCAGGTGTACACGGCTAATCTCGGTGTCCACACATTTGGTAGAGCTTAGAGATGACGGTGGAAGTGAAATAATAATAAATTATGTTGTTTGACAATAAAATGAGGTTGCCATGGGTTGTTCTAATTAAAAACACAAAAAACCCTACATTTTCCCTGCAAAAAGGCCTTTTTCCTCCCTGTGGTGCAGCAAACAACAACAGAAATGGATAATCCCACATCAGCTGTCACTAATTTGCAATTTTGGAATATTTTGCTGCATAAAACACGTACAGTAACTTTATCTGAAAGTGCAGAGCCATTTTTGGGGGCTGTAGGGCTTAAAGCAAGGCTTAAATTTAACTAAATTAGTAAAACCATGGAAAAACCTGAACATTTGCACATTTTTAAGTTATCATGAATTTATCTTTTGATTGTGTGGGCAAATAAATTGTAAATCACCGTCAGATTGAAGACCTCAGTGACACTGCGATATAGATATTGTGTCATATAGCGCCTGGGTATACTGTACAGCCAGCCCTAAGATGAGCTATTCCTGGATTATCCCACACTGAGAAAGAAAAGAGAAAAAGGGAAAAATGACCTTTGACCATGGCCTCCTTTGAACTCTTTCTCTTTGTTCTGGACACAGCGAGGAAACAGAGCGATTACTGTAAGTAAACACATTAGTCCGGCCCTAATCCTCATCCTTCTGTCCAGCGTGTGTTTTAATTAAAGAAGAAGCACCAGAACAGGCATATCACGCACACTGGCTCAAGATTGGAGGCCGCAACAATCAGACTAGAGATTAAAGGCAGGCTCGCTTCAGGGTTAGCCATTTTGCTTGGAAGAGTCCCGCGTGGCCGTGGTCTCTGTAGAGGGGAAAGTGGAGAAAGGACAGAAACAGGATGGATGTGACAGTCCAGCATTCCTGCAGTGAAGAATCCCAGTGTCTTCTCTCAAGTAAGTCGTTTGGGTCAAAGATAAGGAGCTACTTCACTGCAGATTAACTTATTTAATTCTATTCACCTTATATAGACCTGAAATGTTGATGATGAGCTAACCGCTTAATCAGTGCTTATTCTTGATCATGTTTTTTTTTTAGTCTTTGGCCAACGCAAAGGAAGTGGAGTAGCCATAGACGCTATAGCGGGCTGGGAGGGGGAGCGAGAGCGTGATAAACAGAGAGATGGTGTGCGTTAGCTCCCAGTGGACAGGACCTTCCCCCTACATTTCTGCCATTATTTGATGTAATGAAAGGAGAAAGTGTGTAGCATTGAGATTGTTAATTAATTTAGTCTAACAAGATGAAGATAAATGAAACCCACTGAAGGTTGACTAGGCTAAGGGGCCCACTTAGCATTCCTCTTGCCCTCCAGCTCTGTCTCTCTCACCGCTCACAATGGAGCGCTGCTAATAGGTGCTGTACCGTGTTTGTATAGCAGCACCGTGCTCTCCCCCGGCAAGTTTTACACGGATAACTTTTTGGCACCAGATTTTATTTCTGTGTTGAAATCATGGGACTGTGTTTTACTCTATAATTCCCTATTGTGCAATTACAATAATGCAAGTTATTATGAAATTATAGGTAATTATGCAATTATCTTGTGTGGTGCAGCATAGGGTTTGTTTTGTATCAAAGTATCCAGTTATGTCACATTTTCTCAACAAGCACACATTTTTATGATTTTGAGGCTGGTTGTTTCTGAATTGCGGGGGGGCTAGCATAAAAGGGTATTCTTTCTTCTGACGATGTGGCCCCCTCACATGAGCCTGTGTGACTCCCAGTCTTTCACCATATGAATGCTGCTGCTTTAATACAGCCTGGGGGCTATTTGTGTGTCAAGACAGACAAAAACCAAAGGGACAGTTTTCTACAAAGGCACACAGTTGTCTTCATGGCCAAGCAAATCAGTAGTCTATGAAGGTTCGTCCTCAGTGGACAGTCTTTAGTAGATGTTACAACAGCACAAACCAATCATTATGGCACCCATTCTTTGCTCTCTCAGTTCTCAAGTCATCGACAATGGGTTGTTGATTATATGGAAAACACCAGAACAATTATGCCTTGTGTTTTGGTGGCAGGGCAGCATTTTAAAGTGCAGTCCTCCATAATGGCCTCATTATTGTTATTCTTGGAGCAGGCCTCTGGAGAAGGAAGTGGTTGCTTCTAGTATGGCATTATTTCGTAAATTTTCGATCAGCTCATCATGCTGTCTTCTGGCAAACAGAAACATTGCTAATTAGAGTGAGTGAGTTCTTTCAGTTTGACGTAAAAGGTATAGCACTCGATAGGCTATTAATATAAAAAGAGGACAAAAAAAAGCAGGATTAGAGCCGTTACCCTGGTTACCCCAACTTCCATCTGCGAGGGAACAATGAACTTGTGTTTCTCCTCCACCTATGCTCGAAAAAACCCAAAGCAAGGAAGCGAATGTTGTGAAAGGACAAGACCCTTTTTAACAACAAAGTGGGATCCAGGCCTAATAGGCTCTTTGGTGAGAGTTGTTCGGCGAGATCACTGGGGGATAGAAACGTAGAAAGGTTCTGTGTAATCCTAGGACAGTGAAGGTCGTCCCAGGTTTTTACAATAGCAGTTTGTTCCGGCCCAGACCGAGTTTTTAGTCACATATTGGCAACCTTAAGATTTTTATAAAAACTGTATACATACTGCATTTGGTTATAACATACAAACTAAAATAATAAGGACTGGATGAGCAACTGTGCTGTGGATTGGCTGCTGAAGAGGTGCTCCTGGTGTAAAACGCTGCTGAGTTCTAATGATCTGGGAGGAACAGTATGTGTTTCTCTTTGAGTTTTATGTCCTTATTACAGCTGCAATACGTCGGCTCACATTAAGCTAATTTATGGTTGAGGCCAGCGTAACAGCAGTACAGGTTAATGAATTTGGCATTACTAATTAAATGTTATTGAGGGATGAATATGAATCCTGTAGTCGGAAGAGACAGCCGAGAAAGAGAGGAGCAAAGGAGAATGGCACTGAAGACTTTTCTGGACCATCCCTCTTTCTTTGGCTTACATCTACAGCGACTAAAGTGTGAGTTTTGAATGTGAGGTGAAATAGAGGACAGCTGTATTTAAGTGCATTGCCCTCACACAATACCTTTGATTACGGGCTATGAATTCTTATACGGTTATGGAGAATATACCCGCATAAACCAAATCCGAACGTGAACTTGACAGCTCCGCCATGTCGCTTAAACACAATTTCTTTTCTGCCCGACCCTCTCCAGTGTCTGTTCGCTCCATGTCTGACATACTCTTCCTGAGAGCTAAGCCTTTCAATTTAGATTTCAATTATCATGTTAGTTTTGTGATTAGACTTTAGTCCTCCAGGAATCAGGCCTCTTTGCTCCTCTCTAACCCACTCTATTGCACTTCCCCTGCAATCACATCCCATCTGATGAATTGCGCATATAATTACGGAAGTTATTGAATATGCAGATCACTGCTGACTCTTGGTGTGTGCTTCATAATGCTTCAACACTAACTGTATCAAATAAGGTTCTTATATAAAAACCCGCTCTTCTAATATAAGAGGGTCAATGCATACTATTAGTCCCAAATAGCAGGCGGCATCATGTCTTCAAACAAGTTCACTCCATTCAGTACTTAGCTCTTGATGGGTACATGGGTACTTGTGCACTTTATTAACTTTATTGTAGGACTTGAACAACTCTGAGGAGCATTTTAGCAGGCCGGCTGTCAGTGCTGAAGGTGCTAAAGAATGAACCAGAAGGAGGTATTTCCCCATGTTACAGTGTGCATCGCCTGCTTCGCTCTTCCATGATGCAACTCCACAGAGGTTTTCCAGGGAGTGCAACACTTCACAGGCACACCCATGTGGGAAAGTTTGATTTTAGAAATGGTTTACAAATGCAAATGTAGTAAGTATGGTCGATAATGCTGAATGATGTGAATAGGAAAAAAGACTAACAGTAAAAGAGATTATTCACCTGGATCTCTGTGATTCAGTCAAATGTAATGCTCAGATCACACAGTGGTGGTAGCATGAGGCCATTTACAAGGTTGGATAGTGTGGGCTCTTATTCATTGTTATGGTTGTCTTCTGTAATTAGGGCTATGAGTGGGCGTGTGCAAATGGCACATTAACTGGCAACATGTATGAGTTAATAGGATTGAGCGTGTTTACACCAACAGTTAGCTTTGCACAAGGGCAAAGGGGCGACATGTATTAATAGCTCCATGTATCGAAACATTACTGTATATATTATAACGTGACTCTAGACTCAAACAGAGAAACAAGTCAAATCCAAGTCACTTCAGTTCTGAGGAAACTATACTGCCCTGTGATGTGGTTGAAGTGCAGTACCTGTTATGGTGTAACTATTGTGTACAAATGTATTAGGCCCTGTTGGCTGTGAAAGAGGCATCTGCTGCTCACTACAGTCCAGATAGTCTGAACAACAGCAGCAAAGTTGAGTGTGTTTGAGTCCAGCCAGAATCGGTTTCCTTTTATCAAATATTTGTCTGGCCTTCAGTCTCTATTTACCTTTATTTTAGGTTTGCTGGATCGGCAGAAATTTATCTAGTAGTTTTGTCGTGTCAAAATGCCCTTTTCTTTGTCATTTCCACTTTATTATGGTGTTATTGTTCGGGGACACAAAAGATAAAGTCTGTGCAGGATTTTGACATCAACTACGAAACCATATTTGTTTTTGATTGATTTAGTGATTGAAAAGCGAAGGTTGGGCACACATGTCCCAGGACAAAGAGTGTCTTTGTGTGGAGGGGCCCCAGTTGAAATGGAGGAGTAGTTTGAGATTACCAGATTATTTCCTCGCGGCCCAGTGAGTGAAGCGAGGCGAGCCGCAGCCCTGCGCCGTGCTGAGCTGAGGCTGAGCATAATGAGTGTGGTGGCAGAGAACCACAACAGAGCCAGGCCAGAGGCGGCCTGGGAACCAGAGGCCCATGGCCCGCCGCCAAGCACACACACAAGTCCTGCCACACACTTGTGGCTTTTTAAGAAAGCAATTTAGTTAATGATTTCATTTTGAAGCACTGTCATGGTGTGTGTGTCTTCTGAGTGAACTTGTAAGCGGACTAAAGCAGGAGGTCTCGCAGTAAATGATGTTTGTAAACACATCTCCCACTGAACAGGCACAAGAAACTATAACAGGCAACCAAGCAAAGTATGTCAGTGCCCAGAAGTATATTTAATATGTTGTGGTGGGTCTATCACTCACAGCTTTAGGTGGTGTAGACCTTGTCTGGATGACTGTGGAGCCAATGCCCAGTTAAGTGGTCAGACACAGCTCCTGCAGACGCAGCGCCTAATTCACTACAGTGACTGCTTCCCCCGAGTGAAAATACAGCACATTTTTTGTTCAACCATGTCTGTCAGCCTTCTGATTTTATTAGGACTATGTTTCACATCCATTTACCCGGCTTCTCTCACTGTGGGCCGGTGAATGAAACCATCTTAGCATTGCTAAAACAGCAGCTTGTACATGTCTGCTCTGAACCAAATTTTGGGGCAATTACTCAGATCAGTGGCCTGGGCTCGGGGCCCGCTCCTTAGGTCTCATTTTTCTTCAGGCTCTCTCTTTTTTGTATCAGCTGTCAATCACTTTTGGTAACTTTTAACCACCTCCAAACACACTCATTTGGGCCTTCACGTTTGCGCTCCTCGTTCCTGTCTAACCTGTCAGAACGACACACACTGTTGACCATGCTTTCTATTCACCACTGCTAAATTAATTGGTTTCACTGCTTTAAATCAGCAATCAATGTCAGTTTCCCACTATAATAAGCCTTAATCATAAATCTTTGAGGTGTGGCTTGCCTGACCCCTATTTATCATGGCTCGGGGAGATGGCCTCGTCTGGGTGGAGCAAATGAACTACCCCTGTTTTGATTTTCCGATTGACATGTCACATGAAACGCGGCTATTGAACCCCTCTCCGCTCAGTCACATCCCAGTTCTTCTCACAGCCCACAACCGCACAAGAGGCCCAAGACAAAGAGGGAATGAAATCCAGTTGTCACAAAGGGGAGACAGATTTGTGTCCTTTCAATGTAATGAATTTATTCAGAAAGGCTCCATAAGAATAGTGCATGGAAATACTAGTGTAGGAGCCTTAGTCTATAGTTAATGAGATGTTGTCCTCCCAGCCATTGGAACAGAAAAAGGCTGCTTAATTATAACAGCGTTGAAGGTAATTTCCTCATTTTTCCCTCCGCCACATAAATCCATTTAGAAGACTGTAATGAAAGGGAACAAAGCTGCTATTCTTTTTAGTAGACTTTACAAATGTGTCATTTTGGGGAGCAAGTCATGTGAAGCCTTGCAGCTGAGTAAGAAAAGAAGCAGGTAGTGGTGGTATAGAAAGTGGGCCACTGTGTGTTGTGTCCAAACCAACAGCTCTACCAGCATCAGTCCTATGGGCGTCAGTCCCAGGTATGACCTCATCATGGCAAGACTAGAGACGCCTTTGGAGTCCTTACCACAATGTACAGCAAAGTCTTTCTTGGCTTATGCACAACTTACACCGCTCAGACAGAGCCCTATAAGCATTCATAAAAAGCTTAATATTTGTTTAGTATATTGCCCAACACTTTTAATCACAAAATACTTCTTTACTCACTTTTCTGACAACTTATTTAAGAAACAAACACATTTTTGAAAGAAAAAAATAAATCACAGATCTTAATGAATGACAAAACGTGTGTAAAGTGCTTGGTTTACTCTTTAACAAAAGGGGCCCCTCTATATTTCATCTGTCACCAAAGCCTTTCTTGCCTTTCACAATGGCGGATTGTTTCTCCGAAAACATCAGGTTCCATGAACAGGAGTTTTCTGGTTTATTATGTTCTTGCCAAATTCCAATCTCTGTTTTCCTTCTGGTGCTCACAAAGGGCTCATAACTTACTGTCAACTATGAGGCTAGCCACAAAGCTCCACTGTAGCTCAGCAAATAGACTTGTGTTAGCTGACGACTTGACTTGCTGTGAGGTTCACCTAAGTATGGCAACAGCAGTAGCACAACGCTCTTGGGGTGAAGAAGCTAAACAGCTAAATCAGCAAATGCCCATCTACAGGTATAAACTATTTCATAAATTGAAAACGGTTAAAAGTCTAGTCCTCTCCCAGCTGCTGTCGACATGAGAAACCATCAGCATCACTATGCAATGATTTGCATTTTAATTTCGGTTTTCACACCAGAGCCACAGATTCACAGACCTTTACATTTCTCCAGGCTTGAGACTGGACTGGTTCCTTTGAGGGTGGATAAATTATATGTTGTTGACGATTGAGTAATTCCTTGAGGGACTTAAAATGTGTGAAAGTCTGCACCTGACTGATGTTGTCTGGTTTGTGAAGCCCTCAGCATGTGCTTTGAGATCAGACACAGGTACATAAGACGGCAGAAGGAGAGTCCTTCGTGGGACCCCCCTGAGCAGCCACCTGGGACACTTCCACCTGCAGGCATCGTGCTGAGCATGGGTAACAGACACCATCGCTGTCGTAGCATCTGCACAAGTGTTTAAAGTGACACACTAGGCAGTTCCTCCAGTAGCATATTATTGCAAATAATTTACCCGCTAAGTAATTATGACTGCTCTGCTCAGTATGTAAAGTGTACACTTCAGGTGGGTCGCTTAATTTGCTCTGGGTGGCTAGCCTTCGAGTGTGGGCTTTAGCTACGGTAACTCTGGCACTTTCTAATAGAAAAGGCACCGGGAGAGTGTGTGAAGTGACGATGGAGTGCTCGTGTAATTGAGTTGACTTTTTGCAGGGGAAGGTCAACAATAATGGAGGAACAATTTAAACAAATTCATTTAGACAAGTCCTCTGTGACTGTGCTGTGGGCTGGCTAGTTGAAAAGTCTGTATTTTCAAAACCATTCATGAAATTTTTGTATCATTTTCTGCAATTATGCTCTCAGCTGAGGTTTTTTTTTAAATTTTGACTAATGTAAATTGACATTTTTTTGTATTTAGACTTAGACAGACTTTATTGATCCACAAGGGAAATTGCGTTGTCGCAGTAGCTCAAATAGTAATCTTAAAATAAAAATAACAATTTTAAAATAACAATCCTAAAATACCAACAACAAAATAATAAATATGAGAATAGCATAAAGAAAGAAATCCGGCTATAGGTACTCTGGAATATACATATCTGAGAATATGTACACAATTACAAGCATAAAATACAAAGATAAAAAATGGAATGATAGAACTTTTTTATTTAGCATGTATGTGCATGCATTGGAGTGGGAAATGTGCAGTATGTGCTGCAGGTATTGCGAGTAACCAGAAAGCTGGCTGCTGCACAGCATGGCACAATAGAGGGTGATAATTTAATTGTGCTAAACGGTGGATTCGTGTCAGTGCTGCTCCAGCTGGGAGCTGTCAGGTCGTAATATCTCATTATGGCAGGTGAGGAACCCAGAGGAAGCCTGCCCCGGCACCTGTTAGAACAGGACCAGCCCCGGAGGACTTTCTCACACGGCTGTACATTACCACCCCCACCGGCTCTCGCTTTCATTTAGACGTGTTCAAATCTACTTTTATCTCTTTGATTTTATGACTGTTGTAATCCTGCACAGGTACAAAGCTTGATTTTTTAATGTTACTTCATTCACTATAAACTATTAATTATTTGACCCTCATAAATATACTGTATTTAAATCCACAGGTATACAATCATTGGCTTGTTTTATGTGCTATAACTCTATAAGTGTGTTCGAAAGCTCCTGCAGCACTATTCTGATGAAAGAGAACAGGTGCCAGATCCTTTGAGAGCTTTTAATAGTGACAATTACCACAGACACCCCTCAAGTGCAGCCACATACAGACTGCTCATTGGATGTCACGCCGCGGACGTAAACAGAGAATCCAGATTTTTCTCGAAGAAGTTGTTGTGAATCGGTGTCGTGTGAATTTGCGATCAAACATCGTGCTATCATCGCTAACGTAGGTATGATGCACGCTAACACGGTGGGCCGGAGCGGGGTCAGCGGTGTGAGGTTACCCATCACCATTGTCTATAAAAGGTAAACAGCTTAACAGAGCAGATAGTGTGGGTGACAGGCAGTTGGACCCTTTTATGATGAAAGAGGAAACAGGATAGCTGAGGACACATGGCTGAGCGTCACAAGACCCCGAGATGAGCAGCACACAACACCCCTCTAATGCCCAGCCAATTAAACACTGGTTGTTTTGCACCATGATGAAACATAATCGCGGGGAACAATTCATGACTCCGAGCATTCCTGGCCACATGAGCCCATGACTAGAGAACTTAAGGCGACGCACGTCTGTAATATTGTGGGATATATATAGCAGGGCTCTCATTTTGATGTGAACCGTCGACAAAAGGGTCTTTGGCCGAGAGCAGACAGGAGAGCAGTGATTCATGTGCTTATTGATTACTTTGGTTTGTTAGCTATCTATTGTTATTGTGTAATCAAGCATGAGGAAGGCCGCTCACGGGGGATTTATAAGCTACCTTTTTCTACCTGTCAAGTGAACATTTTCATTTACTTAGGGGCCGTTTTTTTGTCATGCCATAATTATTTGCAATGCATCTTTAATATTACGATAGTGACATAAAGGCATTTAGAGGCAGTGAAAAGATCATGTTTGTTTACTCAAGTCTGTTGTTATCCTTTCATTTGGTTGCCTCTATGCAAAAACACTGACCTCTGGTTGTTGTAAATTCTTTATAGAGATTTACTGCCACATTGCTCCTTTCCCTTTCACGTGTCATGAATAGCATTGTATGGGTCTGGTCAGAGGTGGGGGTGGGTGAAGGGGCTTCTCTGCACTCTTTAGCTGCTTGAGCGCAGCCCTCCTAGCACTACTAATAAATTATTAACTCCTGCTGACAAATACTGTTATGGAGACTGCTGCAGATCTGTTGCATTCTTTAACAAGATTGCTGTAGACACATGTTACAAGAGGATTGGGCTCTCCTATTCTCTCACTCACGCCTCAGCAGTTTGACTGATGGCTGGAGACCAAAGTAAAAGTGCCTGAGAGACTGAATATTTAAGGGGTAAAATAATACCACTTGACTTACTGTGTAATACAAAAGCAGCGCTTTGATCCACTCACACACTCCATTGAGAGCAAGGTGCTCGCTGCACGATTTTGGAGGCATTAATAAAATAATGAGATTCAGATATCTATTAACAGATTTTACACGACTGTGTCACTTTGCACTGTGAGTTTTAAATGAGTAATTGTATTCAAATTGATTATGTGAAAAAACATGTTCTTCACACAAATGCTGCATGACAAGGTCTGTTTGTACAGCTGTTGACACATTAGAGATTAACCTGGACCATTGTTCAGGTCGAACTTGTGGGGCATCAGTGTTTATTCCAGTTGTACATACTGTCCATTTAAGTGATTCTGAGAGAACAGATGTGCTGTTATACATGTTGTTTTTGTCTGGACTGGGTTTCAAAGTATGTTTCATTAAAAGTGTTAAAGAACAGGTTGTTTTGTACATGACATAAAAATGGAGAGCACACAACATGACACCAACTTAAAGCAGACAGGTTTTGGGAGGAGCTTACGCGTTCGCACACTGACCCCTGTAGATTGATTGAGAGAATAGAGGTAGTGGTGCAGTGATTACATTTATTATATAATATTAGATGAGCTTTCTAATACTCTGCATAGGTGACACCTATAGCAGGGTTCTCATCAGTTTAATTCTCGTGTTAATGTTTAGCTAAGGTAACGCATAACCAAAATGCTCTCCCTGTCTTCATCAGTGTGTTCGGTCATATTTTCCCATTTTTAATTCAGTACAAAAATGATCTGTAATTAGATATGTAGCCTCATAACTAATCATTTAATTCATTACAGCATACTGCAAGAGTGAGGTCTCATTAATTATAAGAAAAGCTGTGTTAGTAGCACAAACTCCTTGCTGAAATTGTTAGTTTATCAAAGAAAACACCATGCGCTCCTGATGTGTCGAGTATAGTCTTCACTGTAATATTCATGAATGTCTAAAAAGTGTCACAGATTTGCAAATGTTGTATGTTTGTTACTTTTAATTTTAAAACTGTGATTTAAATGTGACAGTCTACTTCCACTATGGAAAAACAAAATGAACATCAAGTTTGAATTGTGTATAAATGTGTGATCATACTGATATGTCCTTTTTTCTTTACAGCCGAGTCATGTCTTCCAAAGCAGCCACATCTCCCTTTGCTTCGGTGGTGGATGGAGAAGACCCCATGAGCCAGGACCACTTGTCCTGGGAGAAAGACGATAGCACCGAGGCTCACTGCACTCCACAGCTGCCCCTGCACAATCTCCTTCATGGAAAAGGCCACCCTGAAGAGGTGCAGCCGCTCAGCAGTGTCCCACCAGAGAGTGACTGGGATAGCCTGCTGTCCGCACAGCAACGAATGGTAGGGACATGTCCACATTATATAAATCTGCATTAAGTGGATTATTATTATACTTTTTACACATTACAATGATTATAAATTATCCATATGTATCAGGCATATTCCCGTTTCAATATTATAGTTGAAAAAATGAAAAATGCTCTGAATACTTCATAAGAAAACTGTGCAAAAGCAGACAAAGTACAAAACGCAAAAGAAACTCCATAAAGATGTCCTGTGGGTGTTCAGTCCCCTCTCAGCATGGGCTCATTGTTGCTTCCTTGTCCAAAAATGAGTTTATCACAGACTCCAGCTCCACAGTCCCTTAATACTATGAAACCTCAGGGATTCGGGGGTCTGCCCATTTGCAGCTCTGCCAAAAACTAAACCATTAGCTATTATTAGGTTAAACTGAGGACCTCTAACTGTTCCCCAAATGTTTAAATCCCCTTCCTCTGCTTTGGGCAAAGCCTTGACGGAACTAAAATGTCATGTCCGAAAGACAAGCTTTGTTTTATTCTGGCATGTAGCAGTAGCATTGAACATGGTAAGTGAGGAGCATCTTTGATATAAGCCTATAGTCAGGAAGAGCTTAGGCACTTGTGAGCTGTAGGCAGAGGTGGCAGGTGGTTGTCTGTGACAGACGGCTCTATGGAAAAGAGACCCTGAGGGCCTCTGAAGTAGCTCTGCAGTTGCTCCTACGATCCTCCGTATCTGAACATAGCAGGACAATCACACACATCCACATGATTAGGTCCAGGACAAAAGCTCCCATGAGGCCGAAGGAAGCGGCTCCTGCATTCTACTCTTTTCTTTAGTGAAATCATATCCTTGTATCAGACAT
Organism: Lesueurigobius sanzi; assembly: GCA_900303255.1. NCBI lineage: Eukaryota > Metazoa > Chordata > Actinopteri > Gobiiformes > Gobiidae > Lesueurigobius > Lesueurigobius sanzi. The sequence continues at coordinate 83,278 of OMNZ01012409.1, read as the reverse complement.
CCATACACCTAAATACAATCTGATAATTAATAACAGGTTATTGAAAAGACAGCATTACAGATGACTAAGTGTATAGGACAAAGGACACAGACCCAAGTGCCATTGATGACCTGACATCTCTGCCGGCTGTGCGTCTGTGTGGGCTGTGTCCTGACCCTGTGCCAGCTGATTAACCCAGTGTTGCAGCAGCCCTCGAGCACCCTCCACTTTGTCTGCCACGCACTGTAATCACTAACCCTGGCCCGGGAGGCCATGGGCAGCGGGCAGCGCTGGCACCGGCGCTAGACCCACCACCACTGCTCAACATGCCACGCCAGACTGAGAAATGGGTATGGACAATTCCTTCCCATTTAGTACAATCTTTACATTTACTGTGGATTATCCGTGGCTGCCAATAGAAAAGAATGAATCTGGTTTTTACCATGTAGTTTCTGTTGGATTAGAGATGCGTGTCCTGCTTATTCGCTTTAGAGCTGGGGCTGACGCAAAAGAGGTGACTGTGCTGTGCGTATCCTTCAAACTCTGCACCTCTCTTGTCCTCTTTTCCCTCGTATCTTTGTTTGGGCAGAAAGAGCACTTAGCCAGTCAGCCAGACGCTGGGCCTTTAGTTAAATACTAAACCATACACAGGTGGGACCGAAAAACAACAACAGCCACGGGGACAGGACGCAGATTTATGACGGCTGGAGGCACTCAGCTGAGAACGGCTCTCTAGTAGAATATGAACAAATTACACAGCAGTCACCCGAACACAAATGCACACTCAAAAGCAATTTGAGAAATTACAGTTGGGAGGTTTCTCTGTGTAGTCCCCGCACATGAAAAGTAAAGCACATTATGGATATGCCCTATGAAAATGTACCTCATCATTTCATCTCAATTTTTCACTTGTCATAGCTCATTTGCCGGTGGAGCCAGTTCTGTTGAAGACACTGTTTGAAAGCCGGAGAGAAGTCAAATCACTCTGAGCTGCAAAAACCTAGCAATCACTGCGTTTGAATAGGGGACTGTCAAAAAGCTCAATGGCGCTTTGATGGAGCACAGGAGCACACTTCATCATTTAATAAAAAACGCTCATCTCTTGTTGCCGTCAGCCCCTCTCCCAACATTTTGTTTGTCTTTGCAGGAATCTGACAGCAATAAAGTCTGTTCCCTGTACTCCTTCCGGAACAATTCTACTTCCCCGCACAAGCCGGAGGAGGGGGCCCGGGAGCGCGGCGACCTGCTGAGTGGATCGGCCTTTGGCACTCCGGAGCGGCGCAAAGGAAGCCTGGCCGATGTGGTAGACACGCTGAAGCAGAAGAAACTGGAGGAGATGACAAAGACAGAGCAAGACGGTATGCTTCTGTGTGTGCGTGTGCGAGTGTGAGTGTGTGTAAGTGTGCGCTGGAGGTTTGTCAATTTAGCAAAAGCTCTGGAAAAAATAAGACCATTGCGAAATACTTAATGCTTAGGCTTCTGTCTTTTATGTGGAACATGAACATTTTTGGTGCTCTGGGGACAATTATTATCCTGATTCACTATTAAAGGTGCACTGCGTCACATCTCACCAAAATACAAGGATTTATTATTTATTCTTCATTTTATCACTGAACAACACCTTTAAAATGAACAAATAAACTTTGCTGTGAGCGGTTTGCCCCCCCCTAAGACCTGCCTTTACTGGGAGCGGGGACGCCTCCAGCTCGTCTCGGTGGAGATTGTGATGAAAGGCAGATAGCTCCTCTTCCAAAGCCGTTATTTCGTTACCCACTACAAAAAAAAAAAAAATGTCTATGTCTAGCTGGTCATTTGGAGCATTTTTGTATCATCCAAAATGCTTCACAGTGTACCTTTAATAACCAATTGAAAGAAGTTACAAGCAACTCTCGAACTTCAGTTAAAATAAATCTGATATATCCAATATACCACTCTCTGTTTGTGAGACTAAAAAAGCCGACACAAAGTTTGAAAGAATATAAGACACATTGGAGCAAAAGCAAGCTGAATGTAGAAATAAATTACAGTGACCTCTTGTGTTTTCCAAATACCCATTTTCTTAATAATGACCTTCGTCCCAGGTCCATTGTTTTTCTATGGAGCTGACAAAAGCATAGGGTTCTCTGACGTCACCGTGTTTCCAGTGTTTGTTCTGACCCCTTTCCAACGTGACAAAGCCTATGGAGCAGAACGCAGCAGCAGAAATGTGGCGTGCCACGGTGCCAAGGCAAACTCTATGACTGTAAAACTTATAAGGCTAAGTTAGCGCCAGGAAAATTACCCTTTTATTATACCACTGAATACTTATCACAGCTAAAGCGCCTGTGGCTAGAAAACAATCAAATCCACTTTCCAGATTCATTACATCAGTAAAAAATATTAGTTCCAACGTAATACAAATGTTTTTCAGTTTCAGTTTCAAGTATTTCTTCACAGTATTACTTTGATTGTGAGGATGTAGCATCAAAAAACAATGAAAATCAATGAGGCAAAGGGCGCAACACTGAGAAATGGTCCTGTAACCCACTTCAGGATCCCAAATCAGCAGTTGAGAATGGCTCATTAGAAGTTAGCGGCGTATATTTCATAGGATTTTTTCCCTTTTTTGATCCGATATCGCCATATTCACAGTTTACCCGGGTTGGCACTCCCTCCCACAGCCTGCAGTCTATCAAGAGTATGGCAGAAAAACAAATATTTGAAAGCGCTGCTGAAACACATCTCCCTTCTTAATTAGGACTGGAGTAATGTAACTATCCAATCAAATGTTAAAGCCTCTTGGGAATGCATGTGTCTCATTTAGTGTCTGGGGAGCTCTTTGCTTAAGCACTTCATCAGAGGAATAAATTAGACCTCTGTTAGCCTAAAAATAATTTGCCACTTCTTTTGTAAATGTTCGTTTGGTGATCTTTGTAGCCGCCCGTAACCACACCACACACTCTGCACGCCATTTTTCCAGACACTTGGATAGATACACCATGAGTATTCGGTATTTAGTAACCAACAACTTTCTCTGGTAAAACTGCTTTATTACTATTGATTTGGCCAGTTATTTGTCGAAAAGTCGTGCTAAAACATGTTGGTGGGACTCCTTGAAATACCTAGAAAGATCATACTAATAAACCTTTTTATGCTGACAATCTTTAACATTATATTATTGATATTGATAGTCTCAAAACGTCTTTCACAGAGGTAGTACAGTGTCGCTAAGTTCCTTTCCTTAGTCTTCCCTTTCCCCCACACACTTGTGTTTTCTGATGTGCCGGATTTCCAGACAGAATTGTCAGAGTTGTGTGTCGCGATCGCGGCTGTTATGGTAATGAGCCCCAGCTGGTGAAGGCTGGTTGTTGCAGTAATTTAAATGGTCAAGTGCAGCTTGTAATCCAGGGCCGTATGTTAGCACAGTGAGGAGAGGGTGCTTTGGAGTGCCATACAGCTGTTTTAATCTCCTGTTAATAATACAGACTGGGGCTGTCTCATGTACGGCGCATCGTCACCACCAAAATAAACTCCCTTGTCGGAGGAAATTAGTTTCTGAGCGGGGAGCATGGCACAAGACAAGAGGCTCGCAAAGTTCAGCAGGCTGTCCCTAAAGCCTCAAACTGTGAGGGCACTTTAGGCGGGCCTCAGCGGTGACGAGCGACGGTCGCACCAAAAAGAATCTGCATACGCCAAGATGTCTCACAAAAAAACCTCTAGAAGCCACAATCGTCTGGGATTGTGCACGTACAGTAATCGCTTGTGCTTGGAAATTGAGAAAAGGGTGGGATTAACTAGAAGCAGGAGGAGGAGGAGGAGGAGTACAAGAAGCCATTTGTTGTCTTAATGATGTTGTTAATGTAGCACAAGCAACAGATGAGCTAAATATATCGCTTATCTAAGCATGACAACTGTTGTGTCTAATTCTGCTGCCTAGTTGGGATCACTGAGGTCCTCGGAGACTCTTCGCCATCTGCTGCCTTTCTTTTCTGGGTTTCCTAGTCTGGTCAAGAAAGTTCATTGTCCCCGCTAACTCAGAATGAAAGCGCCGACCTAAAGGGAGGAGTGGGGGCAAATGGTGCGTGTTACACTTCCACGCAGTGCATTGCTCTTATATGGCTTGTGAACAGCCACTTAAGTACGTTTGTGAACAGCTCTCAGTCGTACAGGAGTTTTCTCACATAGGCAAAGGTTGTTAAGCCCTCATCTGTACCCTGTAGTATAGTACAGATATGTATAGATAACGGTATAGAAATCTTTGTAAATGATGTTCCATTTTAGAAAACAAACACAGAAATGTCATATTAGAGATCGCACGGGTGCCGTCTGAAGGCAAGAAAATAGATACAAGTTAATAATATTTTTTTTATATGAATTTATTTATTCAGGGTTTCCACGGGGCATTAAAAAGCATTAAAAGTCATTACAAGAAATGTGTAAAAAATGATTCCTTAAATGTCATTAAAAAGCATTAAATAGAATTCAGACTGGCATTAAATCAAAAGTTCTTGGGAAATAATTTGCTAAAAAGAGCCAAAGGGCTGGGCCATATCATATTGTGTGTGATATTCTCTTTTATATGCTATAACCCTGCCTTATTGGTCAACAATTTTTACTGCTTCTTCAAAAATACAAAAAAATAGGATCTAGACTAAAGTTTTGGCAGAAATTATACACCATTTCGAAAAGTTGTTGGAAATAACTTTTCGAAATAAAGTTGGAAAGTTGTCTGTTGTATCAAATTTCTTATTGAATATGGAAATGAATAATACATATGCACCGATTTGTGGCGTTTGTGGCATTAAAAAAATAATATTTGGGCATTAAAATGGCATTTAAAAGCATTCAATTTGACTTTCTGCTACCTGCATAAACCCTGCATAAACAAACAACAGACATGACATCAACAAAAACAGTGTTACCCTAGAAAAGATTATGGTTGCCTCCAAGGTCTAACAAAATGAAAAAAATAATAATACAGAGTTTATGCAGGTATACAATTTAATATTAGTTTCCATATTGCCGTAGCAAATTTAATACGCTGGGCAACTTTGGACCAGAAAAACATTATGATTTCTGCCAAAACTCCAGTCTAGACCCTGATTTTGTAGACTGACAGACTCATGCTGTAAAGTTGGTTTAGCAACGTCATTGTTTTCCAACAACTTTTGATCTAAGGCCAGTTTGAATTCCACTCAATGCTTCCTGATGACATCCAAGGCCTTATTTTGACAATTCATTTAATTCATCTGGCAAATGGCCCTTACGACCTGTTTCAAAACTTAAATTGATGCGTTATTTGACATCTTTACTCAAAACGTATGGTCCATTCAGATGACTGGGGCCCCCACATTCAAAAATCAAACAGATAAAAAAGTTAATAATACATGTATTTGTCCTATTTCCTCATATAGCATTGCACAGCTTAAAAATAGTTGATCATTAATTTAAAAAAAAAAAAAAAAAAATAGTAATTCATATTGTCCAGCTCCAGTGTGTCTCAGTACCCTGTTCTTTCTATCCACCTAACCTCTCCATTTCTGGTCCTTTAAGTGCTTGAAGTGCTTGTGACTGTGCTAATGAATGAAAATGTCCTCCCAGCAGTGAGCAAGCGCATTTAGCTGAATAGTCACCTTTGCTGTAAAAGCTCTATTAGGCCCACTTGCCAGCAGGGCTAACGATTGTGCCCCATGTTTATTTACTAGGTATTGTAAATGCATTATTTATGGATAAGTCTCCCGACAGCCGTTGTCAGGGATTTAAAAATGGCAGTATAAAGTATTAGAAGGGGGGAAAAAAGAAACATACCCGCCATTATAAAAGCTCAAGGTGACCTCGATTTAAATCACATGCAATTAGAACAATTTTATATAATGCACTCAAGTATTAATCAATACCATGCAAGTCAACAGCAATAGTAGTTTAGCCTTTATGGCCGTCCCTAAGACAAGGACATGGCTCGGCTGCGTTCAGTCCGCCTATTGTAAAGAAGAAGCTCTGTAGCTGTAAGTATGAGACGTTTTTTTCTTAATTAGGTAAAAGATTGTGAATGGGGGACATAAAGGGCAACCACAGCGGCCTGTTCAGAGCTGAGCCCGGAGCACTTGGCGGCACATGTATTTACTCTTGCCTGTGGCTTTATTACCTCTATCTGTTTGTGAGTGTAATCCGCTGCTGGAGGTGTGCATTATCACTGGGTAATGACTGAGCGCTAGGTTGAGTATGGCGCACTGATCAGCATTGTGTTTGCAGCCCTGGGTCATTATCCTCCATTACAACGGGCCGTGTAATGAGATTCAGGGCCGGGCCCAGGGCTTTGGGAGAGAGAAAGATCAGCCGTAAGCCTGAGCTCTGACTGGCTGCGGTGAACTCTCGCCCCTGTGTCACGGCTCCTGCTGACTCCACACAGAGCCCCGCACGCAGGCTCCACTCCAACAAAGCAACATTTTACATTGCTTTCCAAATACTGTATGTAGGATCAGCGTTTTGTCTATTATGTACATGATTACTGTATTATAAAAAGGAATATAATCCTATCTCTCGACTTTACCTTGTTTTCTTTGGTGCGCTCCTTTCACTGTCTCTTTCATCCCGGCTGCCGTGTCATCTGGTTCAGCCTTATCCCACCTAATTAATGGAGTTCTTTGTCCCAATGATCTGAACGCTGGCCTCTAATTGAATGCGTTTGCAACCAGGCTGATAAATTTAAAGCATTTATTTAGATCAGTCTTTATTCGGATAAACACGCAGAACTTTCTTCCTTTCATAGTGACCAATGTGTGTTTTGTGATTCTGGTTACTTATCTTCCAGCAAATTACAAGACGTTAAACAGACGGCCTATTTGTGTGCATTTGTGTTAGCGTGCATGTTTGCACAGCACTGGAGGATTCGCTGGGGTTCTTCCGCTGTTTGTGCTGGGTCTTGGCCTGTGGCGTGCTGGCCCAGCAGAGCAGCGCGCTGGTCTGTCACTTTTGTTTGAATAGGTAATGTAGATCTGTTCAGACTGAGGAGACATGAGCTGGAATGGCTTGTTAGGACATATGATCAAAAGCCCCTCTTTGCTCTTTGCCAATCAACCCTCTTGTCACCCCGTGAAGCAGACGTTTAGATTTTTCGGCTGCATGCAGTGGGCAGCCTGCCAGCCCACATGTGAACTTCCACAAAAGATGGCCTTTGCATTTGCCGTCTTTAGGGGTTTCTGTCCTTTTGTTTTGCTGCGCTGTCCATTTTGTTGCACACACACACACACACACACACACACACACACACACACACACACACACACACACACACACACACACGTACCTACGTATATGTATATAGGCAGTTATTTGTTTATTATAATTTTTGGCCAAAGGCTTCTCTATTACCCTGTCTCTTCCTGAGACAAAGTTGCCCCTGTGCCAGCTTGCGCTCACTGGCGAAGCCTGAAGAGGGTGTCAGGTTTAAAGGGTGTATGAGTGCCCAGTGCTCTGCTAAATTATGTATTTACTATGCAATCCCAAATGGAGCCTCAAATAAAATCGGCACATCTCCAGAGAAATGGTAGCACAGGTTTCCTCTTACTCTATCCGTGATATAGATTTTGTAGCCTTCTTTCTGCTGTGTTCGTCATTCAGATGACAAAACAAACAGCTGCTTCTTCAATGTGCCATTCTTTGCATTCAAGATCACCTTCCCCACTTCTCATATTCCGATTAGTCAACAGTAGCAACTGCTGTGAAGCATTCCAGGGGCCATCTTCCTGGGTTTCAGCTGTTGAGTTGGTCCCCCTTCACCCATGCAGCACAAAACTCCCATTGTGATCCTGACTTACTGGCTGCACAGGAACCCCTTGATTGGAGGAAACGGGTGTCTCTGAGAGACAAATCACAGCCAGGGCTGCACAGAGGCTTGTTTGTGCATGCACTTGCACACCCACACACAAAATATCTAATTGTCTATTGTTGCTCTTCACAATACCTGTTAAACTTTGTCCAGGTGCAGTGTTTTTCCTTATCTGTTAGGAGTATACAGTAAGCAGTGTGTAGTATTAAAATGTGAGGATGTGAGCAGTGAGAGGCACATGTCCACAATACACTCTGACAATACTGAAAATGTACACAATAGTCTGTTTTTAAAACAATCAAAAATGATTTAATGAATTAAAGGATTAGAAGTGCTTGAGTCTAATCTACGTGAGTTTCTGAGGCTGTCCTGCTGTGTGTATGTCTGTGGGAGAATGACTGAATTAGATTTACATGACAGACTTGTGTGCCAGCTCAGTATCACTGTCCTCTCTGTGGCATTCAGCGCTGAGCATTCTCCACACATATCTTGACAAAAGAGCTGGTGTCATCTGACCGAGGATCAAAATAGTGCAAATGTAACTCACACCCGACGCACACACAGCCCGTGTGGCCTGCTAATGATTTCAGCGCACATTGCGGGCTTGTTCCGTAAGTCAGAGGTACGTCAGCCATCCCGCGCCCATATCCGCAGCGAAACAAGCAAACAAGACAACTGGCAGATGAGACACTTAATCATATTTGCATTGTTTTCTTAACAGTGAGCATAAATGTGGTACACAAACTGTGATGAGCCGCCTCTTGAACAAAGAGACTATTTAATCAGGACGATTAAACAGATGTTTCCACCCTCGCGGCACACCGTCTTTCTCCTTGTTCAATAACATTATATGTGCCAGAGAATGGGATGGGGATGTCAAATGAAATGAACAGAGGTTTGTTTTATTGCTGTGTGGAGCCTTATTGCCAATGATTATAATTATTTGATGAATGCCATCTCCCTTTGGTTGTACCCTGTTTGTCATTTTGTAGACTGTGCAGGTCAGGGTTTAATATGTCTGAAAATCTTCTATTCAAACTGTCTCACTCTGACCATTAGTGTTGCAGTGTTTTAAAAAATATTTATGATTATTAAGGTCACATTATTCTTTTAAAAATGTATTACCCTGGAAAATATGCCCCAAGTATATTTTTGCATTTATTTTGAGTGTAAAAATTTCACATGGTTACTTAGTGGAGTAGTGCAATTTCATCATACAAAATTATATTACAAAATACAAGTGTTTTAAATATAAATAATTGTAACTTTCCTGCAGTTACAGTTTCTCCAACAGTTCCCTGCACATGATCTGGATGGTATTAGTCTTTTTGTCCTTGTGGAGTCAGACACCCATTAATTTACTAAATGACACTGAGCACCCATGATCACAGTGCAGTTTCTTCACACATTTATTAATTTTACATAGTTGAATAAATGTGAATGTTTCCTGTGTTGATTAGCAGCGACCAAGTTTATATCTGACAGTTAAATAACAGGGTACCCCCCCAAAATCCCTTCGATGCAAGGTACCCAGTAATTACATTTTTGTGAGACAGTATTATAATTTATTACTGTATGTGAACTCTAATCATTACCAGCATGAAATTAAAATCTAAGTTTGAAGTCTTGCAGATGATCTCTACAAGAAATAAATAGTTTTTAGTGTTGTAAGTAAATAGGATTTAGATCCAAACCTGTATTTTAGCTCTTTTGTGTTGATATTTTCCGAGGCCCTCGGTGCAGCAACGACTTTAAGAAAGACACACGGAGAGGGGATGAAAAGTTCATATTGCTATCCAGGCATTTAATGGTCCTAGTTCTTAAGAGTGACCTTGTGGAGAGAGGAGCAGCACAGCAGCTCCTTCCAGCTGCACACATGGCATCCATCGGGGGCACAATCACGCACAGTCCCAACACCTCGGGCTCGGACATATGTTGAGTTTTATTTCATTCTTCTGACATTAATCCTATTCACCAGCTGTTCTGCCAGCTGCCACTCTCCGGCTTAAGGGGAGATTGCAGTTTTGGGGGCTCGGGGTGCTGTTTTATCTTGGCTCCTCATCTTCTCACCAAGTTTGGATGGGATTTTTGGCTTCTCTGCTTACATTTTCCGATTTCTTAGCTTTTTTATTGCCCATCTTCAAGATATTTATCTGGATTTAATTATGGCGTATTTGCTTATTGTTTTATACAAATTTCAACATGGTGAAAAATACATTAGATCCTTGAAAATGTATTATTTCAGAAAGGTGTGTGTCGTATTTTGCTGCTGCTTCCACAGCCGACCTGTCTCTTGCGCCTCTCAACTTTCCCTCCTCTCTTAAGCAAGCATTTGTTAAGAATCACATCAATGGAAGCTGCTTAACCCTCAGTCATTTAATGGCATTTCTGTTGGATTAGCCTGGACATGGCCCCGGCCTGTACAGTTATGATTATTGACATATTGGGTCTGACATATTTCACATTTATGTGCATTGTCTGGAAGCATACTCAAGTGTTCTCAATGTCATTCCTTCTGAAGTACGACCAGGCAGTGGGCGATCCGGGGCCACAATGAATTGATCATTGCTCACTGCTCACTTTAATAATTCAAGCCTGATTGCCACAGAGTGCCGCAGTAAAATGGATTGGGAGAGGTCACATGCTGCTCAGCTCAGGAGGTGAAGCCTCTTGGGGATGGTTAATTCATATATGCTTGATAGACACGTGTCCTATTTAGAGAGGTCAGGCTGCTGTGTGCGACTGTGGCTTCTGTGAGTGGCCAGGTCATCGCTGTGGGATTAACACGCTGGTCAGAAATGATGGAAGCTTAAGAAAAAAAGTTTTGAGTATTTCTAACAGCATAAACCGGACCTTATGAACACTCTTTGTACCTGTAAAGGCTTTCTTCTGGTATATCCAGTGTTCTGAGAGTAATAATAGCAGCTCTTTACGTGGCCAATCAGGATGGTCTGAAGGTGTCTAAGTGTGATGTTCAGCAGGTGGAATAATGAATGGGTGTCAGTTAAGGAAAGCCCACCTCCAAATGCAGGTGCTCCTTCTCTCTACAGCGGCATGTCTTAAGGAGATGGACCTTTTTATTTATGCATGCCAGCACTCCTGATTACTCCTCAAAAGGCTGGGGTTATTTAACCGCTCCAAAAGTCTTCCAGAAAATGGTAAAGGTTATTAAAATTGTTGACAACGAGGAAAGGTAATTGCCTGAAAATGACGCACTGTTGTCGCAAGTGTTTTTTCCCCTCAGTTCCCTCTTTAGCGTTTGCATTGTGCGGCATCACCCGGGTGTGTAACCTATTGCGTTCCGATTGCTCCCTTGCAATTAGTGCCCTTTTTGTCCTCACTTCAATAACACCATGATTATGGAGACTTCAGGAGTATTTGCAGCATCCAACAGCTGTTGTCTCAGGAACTACCGGCTGAATGACAAAAACATGTTTTCTTTCTGCATTTCACTTCCCTGACTGCCTCTTGTAATTATTATGTTTTATTTGGTGTGATGATGGGGTCTTGTTTTTAGTGTGTCTGTGATTAAGATATTCAAAGGACTCCTTGGAGTGTGAGTGTGCCACAGTCATTTTCTTTTTTATCATTCTCGACTTTTGATTTGTTTCCCGTGTAGTGCGGAGTGGATGGGAAATTAGACGTCAGCCTATCATTGTCTGAGTTTTGTTCGCGACTTTTAGAGATGTATGACTTAATTTGACAAATGCACCAAAAGAGTTTAGAGGCAATTTTGTTCACATTTTGAGCCAATGAAACACTGACAGTTTTACATCTGGATTAGCACCATGAAGTTCAGTGCAGAATAGTTAATATTATTTAAACAATGCCATGTTTCATTATATTGATTTCTGCAAATAGCTTGAAGGAATATTGCTATGATTATTTGATCTAAGCTTCGCCAAAGCGGTTTCGTGTTACACCGAGTAGTTTATATTTAACCAAACGTTTATGCTCGTTGCCTTCTAATTATTGATATCCTAACTCCACGGTTTCCCCTTGGGGCTGGTGCACTGATATAAAAGGCCCTGCTCGAGGGGAAGACTCCTGGTTTGTTAGCCATGACTTATAGCTAATTTGACTCCCTGAGATAGCCCTCTTTTCTCTGCCAATGGCTTTTCAACACAACAAACACTCGAACATGAGGATCATCTTTCTCCCCGGAGAATAGAGTGCACACAGAAAGTCTGAATGTGGCCGCAGACAGTTGAAACGTTTTCATTGCTGACAACACAGGGTAATATAACACCCGCTGCTGCGTGTTGTAACAAACCATTTTTGTCCGGGCTCCCTTTTCAAGCACAATGACATGTTTGGATCTGTCAACGCGTTCGGTAAATTTGGTAAGATGACAGATGTAAAATGTGCAGACTGTATTTCTCCAGATCCAATTAATAAACTGTATCAAATTGTAATTTCGTTGTAGCTATATAAAAGAATTGATGTCAACTGAATTTTGTTGGAATGTAATAAATTGCACATATTTCTCAATGGAGTTTCCATAATAATTATTGCAATTAACTGTTGATTTATCTTGACACATAGAAAATGTGTATTAGCCATACTCACTCAGGACTAAGTGAAGGAAAAGGATACAGTGCGTTTCATTATCAGTGCAGCCTGTTGAGTGTATCCTGCCTCAGCTGTGGTTTACACAGAACATGATCCTCTGGCAGCGCTCACAACCAGGTGCTGAAACACTGTTTATGTCACACTCAGATCTGGAGACATTCCTTTGTACAGATTTATGAGCATCATTAGCTTTGTTTTTAATACAGAGAAAAAGATGTGCTCTAATCTGAAGCTGATCTTGGCTCGAGGTGTCTCCCTTCATCCTCTTTCAGCCACATCAATCGCAGAGTCCCTGCACAGGAAGACTGTACACCTGATTACAGAGCCGATTGCAGATAAACACTTTCATTTTGGCAGTAATAACTTGGAGTGCTCACTTTTCACTGTCTTTTGATGACTCAAATAAAAAGAACTTGTTTCAGGGCACTTATCCAGCTTTGAACCCCAATCCGGGAAAAGTCACAATAAGATGTGGTTGGGCTTAACCGTCCACACTCCATTCCCTTCTCAATGGGAGCATATCTTGGACACTCTTCTCTCCAGTAGTTTTGTCTTGTATGTTACTATCTGCACTGGCTGCAGAGCAGCGGGGCCGTGCCAGGCGAGGGTCCATAGGGACCGTTGGAATCACTAGGGCTGGAGGAAGTTGGTCCAGGTCCAGTGGGGCGATCTGGGCTTGGTGACAAGCCAAGCTGTCTACTGCAGGGACGCTGGGAAAATGTAAATAAGAGCCTGATAAGGGCTATTGTTTTCATTCCATTCTCATCCCAGCTGAATGGCCTACTCCCAGCAACAGAGCATTTTATCTCTAGAGGGGAGGCTAAGAAATGAGGAGGCCAAAGGAGATTTAGGAGCCCCCTATGAAAAATAAAAATAAACTACTTTAGGCGTTCTTCTATTTCATTCCTTACTTCAATGACCTCTGTTCATGAAGGAAGAAAAATAATTTTAGTAGCGCTAATTTCGATGGAAGCAAAATGACTTCATCTCTTCATCTTCATGTCACACTTCAGCAGTCCCTTCATATTAAACTCTCCAGAATGCAGTCGAAGTTAATGCAGTCAACTAAGGGTGTATATATATATATATATATATATATATATATATATATATACAGTGTATATATATATATATATATATATACAGTGTATATATACATATATATATATATATATATATATATACAATCATATTTGCCAATTGTTAGTGCCGGTCCAGCCCTGGTTGAAGATAATTTCAACATTCAACATATATCTAATGCATTTTAGCAGTTTTTTATACATAACTTCTTGAATTTTGTTGTCGCCAAATCCATTTTTGGTTTGCTTTATCCACTCAGCTCTAACAGTGGAAGGTGAAAGTTATTTCATGGAGTAATCCAAGTCATTATTCACCTCTCCCAGGTGGAAGGCAGGGAGGACAGCGCTGCATTCCAGCTGTAGTGTGTGGCGGTGAGGACTTGGCAGATTGAGCCTGGCCCGTGCAGGGCTGCTGTAGTGAGGGGGCTGCTCTCCTCAGAGGGAGCTGGAGCACAGGGGGAGGACTGGAGGAGAATGGAAGCTGGCACCACATTATCTACAACAGTTGGTGCATTCCTTAATGATCAAGTGCCGGAGGAGCATCTGTGATGAAACTGTGTGTGAGACAGAGCATATGTGTCCATATTAACATATGCTGCCTGTGTTTGTTTAATTCCCCTTTATGCCACTGTAAATAGGCCTTTTCTGTATTTGAGGGCACAAAGTATGACTATTTGCATTATGATTCAAAGGGATGTGGTTGTCCTGGGAGAGGATGCGGCCCCACTCAGGGATGAAGAGACGCTAAGCTGTGCTGCTCTCCCTTGGACATAACCCTTTTTAAGATCCTTGTGCCACGTAGGGAGTTAACACACACAAACAACGCGCTGCCTTTTCTCTCCCCTCTTAGGGTCAAGGGGACAAACTGTGAGATGGGAATTGGAAAGTCAATAAAGCAGAAGTAATGTTATAATGACCCTGGGCTCAAGATGTCCTGTCGACCCCCATCACTTTGGAGGAAGAGGACAATCAAACAAAATGCTCACTCTGTTTGATCTGAAAGCCACCCTTAAAGCAGGCCACATGAACTCCCAACTGGTCTCCCAACCAGTTCTTCACAAGAAGAGAGTTTTTCTTCCATCTTGTGCACATTATAAACATATTGACTCTAATAAATATTAACAAAACATTCAAGAGGCATCCTCCAAATGAACACAGTGGTCACTAAATACATTCTGTATTCTGTATCAGATTGTTGGATTTGATTCCTATAGGGGCAGTTACAAGAACAGGGTGTTGATGTCTTGATGGGAACAGGCTGACCCCTCAGAAACACTCGGATGCTGGAGGCCTGGGTCAGCGAGCTCACTGTGGTCTTCATCAAGTGTCCGAGCGACAGCAAGACAGTTTATGCCAGTCCTCCTCTGATTCATTGCCTGTAGAACAAATGTTTATTGTTTTCATTATTGGTAGCTACGTGAATATTCATACATACTCACTCCTTACCTCCTCCTTATAGCTCTGCCCTTACACTATCCCACAATGCCTCACTCTTGCCACAGCTTATCTTAGCTGTCAGAGTGACTCTCATTTAATGTTTGCTGCACAACATCCTGTCATCACAAATATTTTATTTACACAGCCCTGTGACCTAGGTTCCCTGTTATTTTTCATTCCTATGAGTAGATGAATAAGTATAAGAATTGTTCAGATTATGAGCTATTTAGGTGGCTGTTTATTTAATGTTTTTTTTTGTTTGTTTTGTGTTTTAGAATCTTCATGCATGGAAAAACTTCTTTCTAAAGACTGGAAGGAGAAAATGGAACGGCTCAACACTAGTGAGCTTCTGGCAGAGGTCAAAGGTAGGAACACGACTACATATGTTGGTCTTAAGATATTTTACAGCATGTTAACAGAGCTTTTCCTCATAAGAAACAGAAAGTCTCTTTGCTGTATAGACTCAAACACAGCTTTGCCATTTAAATCAAACAAAGCCTTTGGCTGCCTTCTTCTGTTAATTTCTCTGTGCCCTTATCTTTTATTGGAATGCCTGAATCTTTCCAGAGAGCTGTCTTCAAAACTCTATTCTATTTACTCTTACGCTGGAGCACTTATATCTGTCAGGGCTTTTTGTTGTCTCTTTGGGCAGTAGAGGACCTAGACTCTCCGCTCAGTAACAGTGTGTTGTTTAGGTAATTGTTGAGTCCAAACTGTTTGACCTGAACGCAGCTGAGCTGAAGTAGAGAGTGGCACAGCGTCTTCTTCAGCGAAACAGCATGAATCACACTCTTTGACAGAATTGACTGTGTATTCAGCACACAATCCAACAGCACTCCCTCAGTGTGCTTCAGCCAGACCGAAGGTGGGCTGAGGATGGGCAGGGCTCTTCAGAACTTAGCACAGACTGTTACTGAGAACATCCATGTTTATACAGCGCAGCACAATACCAGCTGGCTGATAACACTGGCACTCACGCTGATTCCCTCTTGTGCCGTTCATCAGATAACACCAGTCTGCTTTCATATCGAAATATTATCACTATACTCTGTGAGAGAAATTAAAACATTCAAATTTTTGTTTTGATTTACTTCCTTTGGACCGACAACACTTTTATTCAGGTTCAATACACTTTCCTAAAAATAAATACATGAGTAATAAATGAATATAGATTTGGTGCACGGTGAATACAATTGTGTTTGGTAATATTCATTGTACCTGCCCTAGAACAGTGTGTGCCAGGGCAGATCAAAGTGCAGTGGGTGAAATGTTTAAAATGGCTTGGCCTTTTGAAAGCCACACTGTTAAATTAGAGGCAGGGCATGTTGATGAATGGGGATGGGAAGGTTACTTGGTGGTCTGTAAGCAGGGTGGAAGTCTGATAATGTACACTATCGCCCATGTGTTTTATGTAGACGGTCCCGAGTTACCAATATAAATGTTTCTCCTATCACAGTGGCACCCTCAGATTTTTAATTAGCGTGGCATTTCATATGACTGTAGATATTTCAAAGGGCTGCTTTGTGCTCCCCCTTTACAAATGTCTCTCTCTCTGCGTTTGATGTCTGCCTGATGTAAATGTGGGCAATTAAAAAGAAGCCCAGGGTTGGAGATGCACAAGGTCTGCCTAATTAAAACACAAACAAAGGTACCAAGCAGAAAGCACCTTATGATTAAGATCTAAAGTGTTATGATGAATCAGAGGCTCCATTAATTGTTAGGTTAAAACTGGCACAAAAGGCTAACATTCCACTATCTCCAAAAGAAAGAAAGTAGACAGGCTGCGTGTTGCCCTTGTGTACGCTTCTCACTGTAAAGCAAACTTGCCGTCTTAGTCCAAATCTTGTTAGACGTGTTTGTGACTCGTGATGGGTTTAAGTTGGTACAAATCGAATAATACGTAACAATAATATTGATGTGTCTTAAAAATCCCAAACAATAGAAATGACAGGTTTGACCTGAGGCTTAAAGCATAAAGAGAAAAACATTCTTTTGCCGCCGTTGTGTTCGAACCTGCCCTGAATGCTGCAGCGGTGAACAAGTTCAAAGAATAAACAAACAAAGGAGTACAATACTATCATAGGCATCTGACATGTATTTCCAACTCCTCCTGCCTTTACAGATGTGACAATCGTAATCACGAAGCCATCGAAAAACGTTATATTTTGAAGTAAAGAGCAAGAATGTTCTGGCTATAGTATTGTTTACGGCTAATGACGCCAAATCTCTCTGCCGCCTTTCTGCGATGCATACATAAGAAAGGGCTTAGCTGCCGAAGAGGGAGCAGAGTTGGAGAAGGGGAGCATTAGCGGCGGATTTCTTTTCGCCATGTCGATTCAAAGGCAACTGTTTGTTTTCATACCTGATCTTAGCTGTCAATCTGCAGGCACGATGTGGGGCAGATGAAATCTCCCGAACAAAAACCACAGCGCGGTGAGGCAGGCCTTTTTGGAAGGGCTCCAAACCACAGAGACTTTGGAGATAATAGGAGAGGAAGGAGGAGCGCAGCGGACGGCTAAAAGAGAGCCGGAGAGAAATATTAGAAGTGTGTGTTTAGGCTCGCCGTTTATAATAATATACCCTAACAGTTTTCCAAAAGCTGTTGCAGACATTACACACTTTAACGCACTTGTAGGCCGTATATCATCTTACCGTGAATGCCTTGGGTGTATGTAAACCTGCATTGTGTCACATACTGTATACCGGCCGTAGAAAGATAGGGCTTGTTTTCGCTTCTCTCTGCGTCGGCCTCAAACCCTACAGATTTGTTTGTAGTTTCCCCATCGCTCTGTCGGGGGGCCAGTGGGTGAAAACGTCCAAGCATTTCACTTAAACCGAAGTCAAATATGTTGTTTCCAGATCACGACACAAGGAGGGGGGAAAGAAAAAAGCTTAACATTGTATATTAGTATTGAAATGGCGTTTTGAATTCTGAAGCGGAGAAATCGGGGCTGTGGCGGTGTCACAATCGATTCGAGGACGGAGACTTCGTGACAGCGCTGGGGGGGTATGTGCACACAGTCCTGCCGCCGCCAGATAAGTGCAAGCCCTTTAGAGGTGCCGTGCAGCAGAGGGCGGCCCGGCTCAGGCCTGATTCGATGCTAGCTCTACCTGCGCCGGCTTAAGCTCCCGCACAAACGGCTCCCCCGAAGACACAATGGCCCGCGCAAAAAAAACAACCCCATTCTCGAGCGGGACGCTGCACTAAACGAACTGAACGATTCCCGCGTGAAAGCTGCATCCCGACATGAATACCGTAAAAAATAAGCCTGTATTTTTCCGCCTCTGCATCTGAATATTATTCTGTATAATATTTGCCAAACACACACAAAACATGTACTCACAAACGGCACAAAACGGTATCTGTCCTGTTGCTGCCGTCCGAAATGCCACGGTTTGCATTTTCTCCATAACACTTCAGTCAACTGTTTGCCCTGTGCACTCAGGTGAAATATGAGCCACAGTAAATCATTATTCCTTAGGCCACATTTGCCAGATGAATGTATGAGAGTGTTGGACTGTGTGTTTTTCTCCTCTAATGAATTGAGGAATTTAGCTTGTGGCAATAGAGGTAAAAAAGGAAGTGCTGTTCTCCTGTGTGCGCCCAAGTGGAACGGGTAGAATTGGCGTTTTGCGTGTCTTCGGCTACATAATTGGTTTGCCCCGGTGATGATTAGCAATTTTTTTTTGGTGCTAATTTTGACTATGATCTGTGCCTTTACCATTGCCACAAAGTATAGAGTGGTATTTTAATATATTATTCCAAAGCTGCACAGTATGTTGTTAATTTATTGTTTCTGCAATATTAAACAGTGTTGGGCAAGTTACTTTATTCTATATTACTGGTTACAGCTTTAAAAATGTAATATGTTTGTATTATATATTACTGCTACTACTTACAGTACTTTTGAGTTACTTTTGGCAAAATATTAACTGAAAATAGTGATTATAACGCCACAGAGCAAAAGTGAATTTCCTCTTCCTCAGCTGTGTTTTGTTTTCATGATATTAGCTACACAAGCCTCTTTCTGGTGCTGCCTCTTATTTGGGGGGAGTTGCACTTGTAACTTGAGCTACTTACATTGTAATGACTATTAGTAATAAAAGTAATATATTTCTGTAACTAGTTACTTTTGTAATGAGTTACCCCCAATACTGATATTAAATGATGCAATATCTTTCATATATTTTGAGGAAGTCACAATCTATCACAAAATCACAACAGTGCTTTCATGTGACTTACACACATTTTTTGCCAACACAGCCTAAAACAGTTTTCTTCATGATTTTCCTAATTTAGTTAGTAATTTAGTAAGTTTAGAGTCCTGATTGAGTCTTTTGGGGTATCTCAATTTGTTGTTTTATTTCTTTTGTGTCACTGTAAGTTTATGGTATTATTCGACAAAGATGAATGTGATAAAACTGTGTTGATCTGCTGTATGCTCAGATCTCATGAGTATAACCTTGTAAGCATCTCAAGCCATAATGGAAGACTTGCATTTGGCAGTTTAGCTCTAAGCAGCTTTCCTTTCTTGTCAAACACAGCTAGCACAGACAAAAGACAGGGATTTTTTGATAATAGTGTTAATTCAAAGATGTTGGCTTATAAAGCCTTCAAGACATCTCTTTGATACAGGCCAAGGCAAAAGAACTCCCAGCTCTAATGATTAGCTAAATGGGTGAAATACAAGAAAAGGATACTGTGAAAAGAATAGACTAGAAACTCATTAAATTCAAGTGCAATTGTACGCGTTCCAGGGTGTTTCTTTTTTTTTATTATTATTTTTCTTTCACATACTGTTTCAGAAGCTTTTCAGCACTTTGTGTGAGACCTTGAAAAGTCTATATGCTTTTCTGTTTTGAGGGCGCATGGGTGAGAGTACTCATTATGAAACAGAATAAGACATGAATCATTACTTAAAAATATTCATCACATAAAATATTTTGCACAATTAAGACGAGCTAAGATGTCTGGTTCACAGCGCGACTTTAAAAAATCACCGAACGTTGTGGCAATGTTAGGTCTTTATTCCCCTTATGCTTTATGGCGGTGATACATTTTTTCTTCATCTTAGCTAAAGTACCTGCCCAGTGTCATGGATAGCGTTAAAGCGTGGCACCTCTCACATTATCATAATTAAAGTGAAGTGTGAATCTCCCGCCATCATCAAATTATTAGACCCTATCACCATTTGGCATGAGCAGCACAACTACACTAGATGAAGGGTTCTTTTATTAAGAGCCTCTCCATCTGCCAATCATAAAAACTCGGACACACTGATGAAAAAAAAAGTGTCTTCATGCATTAAAGTGCCTATCCTGTAACATCACATTTCTTCAAACCACGTTATAACTTTATATCTTCAATAAAAGCATGTAGATTTGATCAATTGGTGCATATTTTAGCTATCCTGTGTGTTCAGTCCGTCTCCCGATCTCCTATACGTCACAGGGAGATATCAATCAAGCTCCTCTGTGTCTCAAGCTTCCGGACACATTCACAGAACTGATACGGTTTGTGGCCAGACGCTCTTCCTTGTGCTCGTGGAATTAAACAAAGATAAGGAGTAGACCCTTTCGCTGCTTACATCATCCGTGACATCAGCTGGAGGCAGGAAGTGAGCAAGGGAAGTAAGATTAAACTAAAACTAGCGATTATAAGTGTAAAACTACAACTAAAAAATGTGGTCCTGTTGTGGCTTAAGGAGCAAGAACAAGAGGAATGACATTTGAGATGATGAAATATGGTTTTATCTGATATTTCCAACAACAGTTAGGCATTTGTTGATCGTTACTATAACAACAGCTACAATGGAAATAGATAGGGATCTAGCTTTCCACCTCCAGCTAAGCCCTGGAATGTTTCCAAACAATGAATGGGTCTATTGCAGCACTCTCTTGTCATTTTGTATAACTGCATTCATAATGTCTTAAGGGGAGGCATTGTAGGCAAAACTCTTTTGGAAAACAAAATGAATTTTTCTCACATTACGGCGACAACACTCCACTTAAGTATAGCACCTCCACTAGGGCTGCACGATATTGAAAAAACTTACTATAGACCTTTCTCAGTCATGTGACTTGGAATGGAATGCCAACCAACAGGCTGGCGTCTATACGGTCATGCAATATCGCGATAACAGTTCAATTCAATTCAGACACATGTAGGATCTTTTTCAGCAAATTGCGTCAAGAGGAGACTCCAAAAACACTAAATCAGAACCAAA
>OMNZ01012409.1:47805-60653 GCA_900303255.1 Lesueurigobius sanzi | reverse complement strand
TCGAGGTATGTATCACATCGTGACCTGTGTATCGAGGTACGTATCGCATCGTGACCTGTGTATCGAGGTATGTATCGCATCGTGACCTGTGTATCGAGGTACGTATCGCATCGTGACCTGTGTATCGAGGTATGTATCGCATCGTGACCTGTGTAGGGGGGTGCGCAGCTGCCAGTAGATGACATGCACTTGTGAGGCACTGCTCATGCTTACTGCTGGAGTTTTATTGGAAAGATTAACAGCTTTTTATATCGGGGCAGGGGCAGTCGGCCAGGTAAAACAGCTGTTGCTCATATTGTCTGGGTTGTAGGACAAGGAGACATGTTAACAGTGTTATTATGGCACGCGCGCATATGGCGGAGTGAGTGAGTAGTTTTGCAGTGGTTAAAAGCCAGTGGTAGATAGCCCTGTTTGCTGCCTGACATCCTGCCAGCGCATTGACTTTGTGGCTTTCCCGTGACCTGAGGAGGACGTCTGTTTTTATTTGATTTTTATAAATATATCCTTAGCACAAACGCCTCTTTGTGTTTTATGTTTTCCCGGAGAAAGGTTTAAGGAAAAAAGGTCTTTAGGTTAAAAGTTGTTAAAGACTCACAAAGGTGTCAATAGATGCCATTAGCGTTCATTCAGTCCACGTTGTGCTTGGTCAAAAATGGGCATAGGGTCAAATGAATTGAGAGTTCACACATCAGAAACATGTTTTTTTCCTTCGATCGAAGCAGCGTGACACACACTACATCTGTACAGGATCCCGTCTACTTGCATTTTTTTGTGGAAGGGAGTAGCGAGCGCCTCAGCATCTCAGGCATCCAAGCTATGTGTGCGCTGTGTAAGGATACCGCGTGGTACAATCGCAGCGTTTTAGACAAGTCTTAATTTTCTTGGGATGGGCTCAAGCATATATGGAAGTGTCCACAAAAGGCGACTGATCGGGGAGACAAAGGAATTCCAGTCCCGAGGCGCTAAAATACTCAATTCAGATCTGGTCATAATGGCTCAGCTGTCCCGACCAAAAGAGCGGAAGAGAATAGGGTGCCTTGTGATTTTGCCCCTTTCTACCCCACCCTCCCGCACTTTTCTTGGTCTTTTTTGTGCCTGAATCTTTTATCTGTGGTATTCACTCGGGACTCTTCAAAGTAACAAGCCTCCTTCTTTTCCCTGGTACTGGACTTGGAACCCAAATTAGAGACTGCTTGATTAGAGCGGAGAGGAGGGAGCCAAGAGAGAGGGCGATGTGGGTATTGGACAGAACAAATCGCGCCCCTACAAAGTGCCTTTTATCCAAAGACCCGAGGCTCAAATGCCCCCATCTCTCCCCAAGCAACCGCCGGTCTGCTTGTTTTCCTCTTATCATTTATTTAGTCGCCCGGTGATGTTTTCTGTCCCAGTTTATGACGCTTGAAGGAAGTATAGAAATCTCTGAAGGTAAATGCTGAATAAGCTGAATGAAACTTCCTGTCCGTTTAAGGCGAAGTCTGTGGCTGCTCTTCCTCACTCGTGTCATGCAGGAGCCCCACATGATGCTGTCACTACTGTACACTTGTTACATCTGTGCTGGCTGCTGGGGTCTGTGTCACGCCAGGGCAGTTCAGAGCTGTCTGTCTGCCATGGAGAGTCCAATATGAGGAGACGTGTTAGCAGGCGACCCCAGCCCCACCACTGTTAAAAGCCATGCAATATGTAGGAAACTGCCTCTTTTGTCAGCGCGCTGGTCAGACACAGACCACGACTCCCCCCTTTGCCACCACCCAATGAAACTTTTATCTACATTTTAAAGCTGATCCATAATTTAGAACAGGAAGATAGAGATTTTACACTCAAGCTCTGAAAACATTTGTATTTCATTTTGTTCCATAAAGTGTGCATGGTGTCCATGGCACTACTACCTAATCTATAATTTAATTTTAGTTTAATTTCCCAAGGAAATGCTGGAAAAAAGGTTTCAAATAATATTTTACATAGAATAATAAACACAACTGACAAAAAGCCTAAAGAAAAGAGGCAGCTGGGACTTCCCACAGTTCAAAATCAAGACAATGGCCCCTCTGTTAGCATTCTCTTGGTGTTTGAGCTGAGCCCCCAGCACCTAAACTGTCTGACCAGAATCTGCAATAAAATGTCAAATCACACAGTTTTAACTAAATACACACTGAACTAAACAATTAAACTGTTCCCTGTAATAAGTTTATATAAAAGAACAAACATTTTGGCTTTTACTTCATAAGAACATTGCAGTCTGAGAAAGTCCCACTGATCCTGGATGCCATCGTTGTGTGTGTTTTGCCTGAAGATTACTTCCTTTGTAGTCCTTTTTATATCTTCTCATCTTGTCCATTGTTAGACCCTCTTTTATTGCTGCTATATTGTGACAATGGCTGTTGACGAGATATGACCTGGAAAAACCTGGGCACAAGCAAAGGTTAATACAATTTGTACTGATTGCATCAATTTTACAGAAGCTATTCACAACAAGTGTAGTTGGCCGAATAAAAAGTCAATTCAGGCCTTGGAATCTACATGCAGGCCCAATGAATAGCTGCTTTTAGGTGCTTTTTTGGTTGAGAGTATAAATGGGGAATTGCAGCGAGCAGAGGAGGCCAAGCCGAGGTTCAGACCAGCCTGCTGCCAGTAAATTGCTCCGAATGGGTTCTAGAGGTTGACAAGCCCTATTAAGACAAACGGCTTTTCTCATCAGAGAGATAAAATAAATCAGGTGTTTAGTCAAATTAAAATAGTTTGAGTGGAGCGGGCCCCTGGGAGCTCTCGGGGAAACTCAAGACAGATGTGTCCGGAGAGCAGGGTAAGACACCCAGGAAAGACTTGGCCTCTGGTTGGCCCCGAGCCAGTGTTCTGCTCCACTGTTATCGGGGACTACCAAGCTTTTATCCTTTTCTCTCTGCCTCTGTCCCATTGTCGTTGTTCTCCCCGATCGGCTTGTCACACTGGAGTGGAGTGGGAGGAGAGTGAGTTACTGTCTAGCCTCTCACGGGCAATTATGTTGGCTGTGTAAGTCAATGGTAGGATCACTTAGCATTGATTAGACAGAGGGAGAGAGCGGTGGAGCAGAGTGGCGCTCTCGATAACACACAAGCGCACAGTGCAGACATGTGACTAGCACTGGTTAGGCATGTGTGCTGCAATACGTATCACCAGCGGTCAAATTAAAATATTCAGGCAAAATGGACCTTCAATCGGAATGACTCGGCCTATTTTGGAGGAAAAAGGAGGTACTACATTATTAAAACAGGAATAGACCAGGACTTAAAGGCTGTAGCTGATGAGGGACTGGAAGAGGGAGGGGTTCAGTAAATTGATAGTTGTGGTCTAAACTCATTCCTAACTTTCCTAAAACATTCTACAATCCAATTTCTTCATAGAGATGAGTTTATAAGGACATGTCACAGCTTGCATGGTTACTTTTTAGGGTCACTGTCACAAAAATGCAAGAAATCTAGTCTAGGCAAACTCATTTCATTCCACCATTAGGAAAAAAAAAATCAAGTCTAGAGCTTTGACTTGAGGCTTTACGCAAAACTAAGACATTTATTTAACATAGATTGTAACTGCAACCCGAACCTCTAATCCGAAATCAGAACGGCATAGCTCACGGTGGGTTGATTGTGAGAATTTTAGGACCAAAGGTAAATCGCTAATGAAATGGCGCCCAGTGTTCCACCAAAAAAACACAGTCGGCGCGGGTTAGAGATAATCCAATCGTATCCATCTTTGCTGATAGTTATATAACATCGCCAAAGGAAGAGTCCCAAAAGAAGCCTGTGCTGCATTCGTTATGTATCTCGGTAAATACCAAAGTGAAACTGCAAGCGCATGGAAATCAGCTATTTCATAATAAGAATGTTTTTTTCATGTATTTTTAATATAGTTCAAATGTCTTGAACTAGAACCACAACTAAATAAATATGTATATGAAGAGTTCATTTGCAAAAGCAGATATCTCCGTTTTTATTTTTTTTTCCAACATTGTTTTAGATTTTTATCACTCTACAGTTGACACCATTAAAACTGAAGTTGACTCAATTTTTCTGATAGATCTGGTCATTAAAAACACTGCAACACAAAGAGAAAGTTACGCATATGTTGACTTTTGTAAATGGCACTTATCTGTTTTTGCAAATTAACTTTTCAAATATACATATAATGCCTTGTTTCTGAAAGTTTGGACAGTAATTTTTGTAAGATTTTAAGAAATGATCTGTATTTTCTTCCTCTTGATAACCGTGAATAGTCGTTAATATTAATAATATTAACGACTATTTAATAATATTTTAGAAGCACCTCCTCTAGTTGCACTTGTACCACAGTTTGAGAACCAACCAAGTCAACCACACTTTTTAGCTGTTGCTGATATCACACAAAGTTAGGACCAGAGGACGCTCATTCAGACAAAGGCTCCTGCTATAGTACTTTAATATAAGCTGCCAGCTCAGTTTGACAGCGCCCTGCAGCTCTTTGTCCACAAACTGGGAACAATTCCTTGCCTTTCTCTCCCTGAAAGCTGTGAGCACCAGCTACAGTGAAATAGACAACTTCAGGCTGTGTGACCTTAACACTCCAAGTGAAATCACTGCAGTGGGCTGCTGCCCGAGTGGTTCTCTTTGTGCTTTACATTGTGACCTGCACAATAACACAATGTGATGATTGGTTTGTGCTCCATGCTCACTTTCTATATTTAGTCTGACACAATGGCTAAGTCCCTTCATAGGCCCCCTCTTGTTGCTTCTTTGGTCATAGCTACTTGGAAACTGAAAATCATGCTTCAAATGCAGGTTTCCTCTTGGGCTTGCTTTTCTCACGTCAGTTCATTCTGCTCGCACAGGTACTCCGGAAAGCCTTGCGGAGAAGGAGCACCAGCTCTCCACCATGATCACGCAGCTCATCAGCTTGAGAGAGCAGCTCCTGGCGGCCCACGACGAGCAGAAGAAGCTGGCCGCGTCACAGATGGAGAAACAGCGGCAGCAAATGGAGCTGGCCAGACAGCAACAGGAACAGGTGACAGCATTGTATTACTCTATTATACTCTACCCCAGTGTTTCCCAACCAGGGGTACGTGAGAGCTTAGTAGGGGGTACTTGGGTTCATTTCAGATAAAAAATGAGAAAAACTAATTGTATTTGATTATTATAGTCAAAGAAAAGCTTAAAAAAACATGTAACTGTGAAGAGTGAGAGTTTCAGTGTATTAGTTGACTTTTTTACTGATAATTAGGAGTTTTTGTCATTCACTTTCTAACTCATCAACAAAACCATCGAGACAGGGGATCCTCATAGAATAAATGAAAGGCCCAAGGGGTACGCAAGGCAAAAAAGGATGGGAACCACTGCTTTAGACAGCAAAAAGTAGTCTAAAAGTAAGTAAAATTTTCTTGAAATGAGTTGATTTTGCCTTGATGTCAGCAGGTAAGTAACCTGATCTGCCAATGGAACACGTGTTTTTGCACTTAAAAGTGTCTCATTTCAAGTCTATTTAGATTTGTTTTCCCATTTTAAGAGCAATGAGGCGTTTTTCTCTTATTTTAAGTGAAAAACTTGTTCCATTGGCAGGTAGTTTTACTTACCTGCTCAAAGCAAGGGCAAATACACAAATTTCAAGAACATTTTACTTATTTTTAGATGTCTCTTTGCAGTGTACAGCCCAGCATTGAGTTTTAGTTAGGACCTTTACCTTTTTCACTCTTTTCGTTTTGTTATTGAATCTAATAGATTTAACAGCAATATACCAGATTTCTTTTATAAAAAACAAAACAAGAATTACTGTAACGTAGCCTTTGTCTGACTCAATTCAAATCCGGCCCTGCTGTCTGTCGTGTCATTTCCCACACGCCGCTAAACAAATCTGCCATAGATCATCTCAAAGTGGCGTTGCTTCAACTCTGCGGCGTGTCCAAGTTTGACACCCATTGCCAATAAAACCTCGCTCCGAACAAGTTACAAGAAATAATATTAGATTTAAGGGTTTCCGTATTACCTCTGATTCTCCAGTCATGCTCCCGCGCCCACGTTTATGCTGTGTGGCTGGAAAAAGGTTATTATGGCCCGCGCTAACAAATGCGGGGGAATGCGAGAATTAAACGTTATATTAAACACGGAAGTCCTCTATATCTTATAAATCGACTCCTATTAGAACAAGGCTGGCATTAGATTTGCGGCACAAATCAGGCCAATGAGCCATATTGTACAAATCAGCAAATTAGCGGGGGCCATGAAGTGTGTTAATGTCTGGGAAGAAATAAGGACACAAACTATCCACACGGGCGACACTTTTATTATCAGCAGCCGCGCTAATGGCTACGAGTCAATTATCAGCGAGGAGTTCACTCAGAGTTTCCCCGGCGCGCCCACACCTTCCCCAACAGAATGAAGAGAGATATCCCATCTACCTTGAAGTGATGTATTTGGTCATAGTACACTAATAATACATTAACAGTATTGATTTCTTTTTCAATCAATGGCGTGCATTTGCAAAACCGCCCCTCAACTCTGCTGTGGAAGCGGTGGCGACGCAGAGATGGGGGATCTTTCACTATTTTCGAGCCCGTTCTTCTTCTTCTTTTTTTTTTTAAAGGCACGAATATTAATATAAAAAAAAAAAACCGAGGCGAGAGTGCTAGCCCGCTGGGAGTCAGGATTTCAGCAAGCCATCACGATACAACGCCGTAATTAACTGTTGACACTCCTGAGAAAGCCGGCACAAATTAATCTTGACACATTTGCAGACGACTGGTATCTTACAGTGAACACTTTGTAATTATATTTAAAAAATGAAAATTAAATGACACTTAAAAGCCGGGTTGTCACGCTCAATGAAGTGGGCATGTAAGCGGGAGGGACGGGCCGGGGCCAGGATGAGCCGCAGCTATAGAGGTTTAAGTCGCACGGATGTCTTTTTCTTATGGACCATTTTCGTTTTTGTCTTGCTCTTGAGACAATGAAATGAAGGCGCAGGTAGATAGGGGGCAAATTTGATTGGGGGATATCAATTTGAAAGTTTTACGGCATATTACTGATATGAATATGAGAAGGAAATGTATTGCAAGGTATTTTTCGTGCACAAACTGCCAAAATTGCCAACATTTATAAGTGACATTGACAAAAATCACTGTTTGCTTGTAATTCTTTCTTTGTGTAGCTGTGTTTTTAATGACCAGATCTACTTTCGTGCATCAGAAATATTAAGCCATTATTGATCAAATTGATTCAACTTTACTTTAGTACTAGTACAGTGATAAATATCTTAAACTATTTTGCAAAAAAAATTCAAACGGATCCGTCTGCTTTTGCAAATCAACTCTTCATTTTCAAGAATGAAATCTAAATACTTGATCGAGCCAGGTTTTATTTGTGGTTTCATTTTGCTTCCATATTAGTTACAAAACAATTGTTCAGATGGGATTTTGGATATATTGTTTATCTTTTGCATAAACTAGTTACTAGTGAATGAATCTGTAATAATTCAAATGTGGCCTTGGTTTTTGGGGTTCAAAACTCAATAAAGGCTAGGAATTATATATTGAAAAAACCTTCAAAATATTGTTAAGGACAAGAGTGGATAGGTTGGAGTTTGTAGATGCTACTAAAGATGCTGACAATTAAAAGCCCCTCATGATAATTGAGACTACAATTCAGATTTAGATCTGTGTTGATCTCACACTGGAGAAATTCACACACTCTTGATAGAATATTGATTAATTGCGCAGCTCTAGTCTTTTTCCTGTTTGCGTCTGGTTTTAGTAATCATGTTTTCCCCTCTCTTTTCTCTCTCTTTTTTTTGTTACTTTACAGATTGCAAGACAACAGCAGCAGCTTTTGCAGCAGCAGCACAAAATCAACCTCCTCCAACAGCAGATCCAGGTCAGTGACTGTGTTTCTGTAGAGTGGTACCCCCCACCCCCCTTTCCTCTGTAGTGTAATTAGTGTACACCTACTGTTACTAAGATCAATACGATTAAACTTTAAAGCCCTCGCCATTTACCAACTTCTGTTTCGGGACTGTTCTTCTAATCTTTTTTCTTTAGTTTCACGTCAATCTACCGTTCAACACTCATCAAATGTTAATTACCTGTTGGGGGTTTGAAATATGGAGGGGAATAATTAGCACGTCTTAATGAACAAAAAAAGGGGGAAAAGTAACAACAGCTAATGAGTAGTGTTAATGAGGAGGAGCTTGTAGGTGGGGGACATGAAAGAGGCTGGTAAATGCCTCTGAAACTCAACAGTCCCATAAGGCCGCACATAGCTGCCTCACGCTGTTTGCTTTGGATAAGTCAGCCAGCTTTGTTGCTCATGTAAACTTTCACCTGGAAACAAATAAATGTCCTAATTAGGGCTGTGCTCCTTTGAGAACCTGGCGATACAATACATACCAGCAACTCACGATTATTTTGGTCATCGATTACTCGTTTGGCTGCTAAAGGTGCATGGAAATTATATTTTTATCGACATGAAGCTAAAGTGACGCCATTTGAGAACATAAACTTAAAGGTTGCCGTGGAATCTGTGAAATTACATTTACACTTTATATTTATCTAATATCTGGGACAAAGAGGTAAAATATTCACACAATAATCTTATATTCATTATGCCTTTAGACAAAATACTTTTTCAATCAAAAATACAACATTTTAATGCAATTCTTCCTCAGTTTTAGTCTGCGTATCCCAGAAACGATGAATCCATTACTAAAATAGTTGACAACTATTTCAATAATCGATGAGTTGTCGATACATACCTCGATACACAGGTCACGATACAATACGTACCTCGATACACAGGTCACGATGCGATACATACCTCGATACACAGGTCACGATACAATACGTACTTTCGATACACAGGTCACAATACGATACATACCTCGATACACAGGTCACGATGCGATACATATCTCGATACACAGGTCACTTTGCGATACGTACCTCGATGCACATAGATCGATACTTCAATGGCCATTTTCTCACATTGTAGCAACAACATCTCCTCTTTAGTAGCTCCTACAGACTCCAAGCCTGCCAGTCTTTTCCTTAACTATATTTTGAAAGATTGTTCAGAGGGATTTTTCAATATTACATTCCTCATCTGATTTATGGAGTTTTGAACCCCAAAAAACAAGGCAAAATTTGTTTCAGATTTATTCACAAACAACTTATTTATGTAAATCTATCTCCATTCTGATACATCAACAAAATAAAACCATAAATTTAAACCTGACCCTATCCATTCATCAGTGGCCTTTAGTTTTGTTATTCCTGCGCTTGCTGATGCTACAGAGGACCACCCGGGCAGAACATAGCTGGACACAGTAATGTTTGGAGCGGTCACTGGTCAAGGCTGAGGGCTGGATGCCTGAGTGAAGTCTGCGTTATCCTGTGTCAGGCACATCCTTCTCCACTGCCTCCTCTTGTTGTTCTCACTGACAACTCCCTTTGCAAGGGGATTATTTTAGGCTTCCACTGCTTTAAAACCACTGCCAACCATTTTCATTTGGGTTGCATGCCTTTTATTCTGCCCGCAACAGGACGGACTATGCTCGGTATTGTGGAAATGAGTAATTCATAAAAACAGAATTCCAATTTGAATTCTTAAAGTAATTATTATTTAGTTTATTTGGCCAACCACATTTTGAGACATAAGAAGGCATTGAACAAAAAAAGAGATTTACATTAAGCAATGTCTATTAGCTGAGGACATGAGCGAACATGCTTTTTTCATAAATATACCACTCATTGGTGATAGGTTAAATAGGGAAGATATTTAAATTGAGTGATATCAATTTCAAACTTGTTTCTGTATATTACTGATATAAATATAAGAAAAAAATGTATTTAATTTTTTTGGTCTTTTTATGTATATTTTCTGCAATTAAATTTGGATAGAGCCAGGTGTCAGTTCATACTTTTATTTTTAGTAGTTACAAAGATTTGTTCAGAGGGGATTTAGGATTTTTTAGTTATTAGTGAATAAATGTTTTTTGTCTTTGAGGGGTTAAAAATGCAATAAATCAGGCTACAACGTAAATATTGAAAAATCCCTCTGAACGAACCTTAAAAATATTGATAGGTCCAAGACTGGAAAGTGTGGTGTTTGTAGAAGCTACTAAAGATCTTTACCCATAATTAAAACTGAGTCAGTGCAATAATTACACTCTTTATTGTAAAGATTAGATCATTTAGTTGTTTAAGGTGAAAGCTTATTTGTTAATAGAGCAAAGTATACAAGAAATGTTTTGCCAGCAGTGTCTCCCCTTAAATTGACAATAATCTGAAACAGATTGATTTGGCTGTGTGTTTGTGTCTGTTAGAGAGAGGACACTAATCCTTGTAGGGTCCTTCTTCTGATCATCAAAGTCTGTCTCTTTTGGCTTGAGGGAGAACAACCTTGTTTAAGAGCCTGTGGCCTCATGCGACGGGAGCTACCCAGAGATGTTACTGTGGACACCAGTGGTCACTGTCCACTGTCCGAACAATAAAAGTAAAGTAAATCTGTTGGGGGTGTAACATGAGACTGCTGTTGCTCAGGTATAATGGCTCATAAGGTTTTCAAAAGTGAGTCTTCAAAAGAAAGGCAACAGTTAAAATGTTTGTAAAACGGAAGTTTCGGTTTAATAAGTCCCTCTATTGAGAGCCAGCTATCATTATCCTTCTACATCGTTCTCACAAGGAAGAGAGATTTACTCTTTGTCCACTGGGATTACAATGTCACTTGTCTTAAGATAGCAGATGTTTTGATTGCAGTGGTAGGCGCTTATCAAGGGCCCAAGGCTTTGTGTGTGTTTTTGCTCAGCGTGTTTTTTATTTATTTTGTCCATCCTGTTCTTTGAAAACTCTTGGCATTTATTCAATCCCAGGATGAGATTAAGTTGGACTTAATTTAGGAGAAATTTTGAAAGGCCGTTGGGAGGTTGTCACAGTTAAACCATGTTATTAGTCTGAGCGTATGGGCTGCGCTGGTCCATATTTAGACCTGTATACGCTTAGATCATAGCTGTGGCGTTGCACACGAACAGCGAAACCCACGGCCCGCAGCATCTTCATACTAACCTCCACATCAAGAGAATAAATATTGGCTGAAAGGTCATGGTGAACTTTTATCTTCACCAACAGCTGTAGAACACAGGGGCTGCCGAGATGAAACAGAGGAACAATTTTATTTGATTTTTTGCCCCTCATTATTATTACAGCGTCATAAAACAGTTCTTTATCAAGAGCCGTGGCATTGATGTGTCACCCCTGAGAACATTAAGAGCCAAGTGCTGACAGATAGCAACGCTCTGTGGAGGCCATTGTTGAGCATCACTTGTTTGCACAACCTTCATTCGACTTTTTTTTTTGTTCTGAATTATTTTTGACCTTCACAATACTGTATACATACTGGCTTTAAAGGCACCATACCTGTTTTGTCGTTTTAATACAAATAATGAAAGAGGGAACTAATAAATTCAATTGATAGTTGTTGTCCAAAATCATTCTTAACATTCCTAAAAGATTTTTAAAATCCAATTTCATTTCACTATTTGTGGGTCACTGTCACAGAAATGCATGAAAAGAAGCTTGCAAACTCATGAAATTGACAATTGATGCATAGTATTTCCACAAATGTCTGATTTTACAATATATACGTACTAAAGGAGGGCAAAACAAATTTAATTTCACTACTAGGAGCAAAAATAGGCATAGCTTCCATATAGCCTTGTTTCCCAACCAGGGGTACGGGGACCCTTGGGGGAACGCGAGAGCTTAGAAGGGGTTCTTGGAATAATTTCAGATACAAAATAAGATCAAATTGAATTGTATTTTTGATGAACATTTAACTGTAAAGAGTGAGAGTTTGAGAATATTTAGTAGCCTTTTTTTCTGATAATTAGAAGTTTTAGTCATTCACTTTCTAACTCATCATCAAAACCATCGAGGCAGGGGGTGCTTGGAGTATAAATAAAAGACCCAAGGGGTACGCAAGACAAAAAAAGGTTGGTACGTGTTATAACTTAACTGTTCTTTGTACAATAATCTTCAATCAATCAATTCCAAAGGTAAAGACGCAAACAGAGAAAGGATCTGTGTCTCATAAACGATCCAATTTTGGAATCCTTACATTCCTTCATTGTGTTCTGAAACAATCCCCCTACCTTCCCTGCTGTTTCCTAATGAAACAAATAAACGAACGCTCTTCAAGAACCGCGGCGGCACAGCCAATATTCAAAACCAGTGTTCTGCGTTTAAACCAACACACAGCCGTATGGTAATTGCGCCAAGATAACTGGGCTAATTTGTGTGTTCTCTGATGCTCCTGTTGTTTCCCCGGCGCAAATGATTTTCACAGTATGAGCCTCTTATTAACGCGCTGGCAAAAAAAAAAGAAAAAAGCTGAAAAAGTAGATATTGTTAAAGAGAATGCGTAAGTCCCCTAATTAGCGCGGCTTGATTGGAACTGTTAGCATGATAACAAGAGAATAATAGAGGAGGGATATCATAATGTGTGCGTGTGTTTGTGTGTGTGTGGTGTGGGGGGGGGGGTTGTGATCCGCCGCCAGCGCTTCCCCTCGTGTCGCAGCCCGCTCTAGTAGGATTATGTGGGGTATTAACAGCCCAGTCAGACGAGGCTTGGCTCCCACCCAGGCAGGCTCGGCCCATTTGAGGAGACTGTTTAGCTGATGAAGATGTGCACATGCAAGACTAAAGATAAAAGAAAGCCATGACCCGACTCATTAGACCCTCGTGATTTAATATATTGACACTCCCGGATCCAAATAATTCAGTTTAGTGGACCCGATTGGTGCGGCAGACAGAGTTGGGGGTGCGGGTGCGGGTGGGGGTGGGGGGGGGGGGGGATCAATTT
>OMNZ01012409.1:22139-47785 GCA_900303255.1 Lesueurigobius sanzi | reverse complement strand
GGGGGGGGGGGGGGGGGGGGGGGGGGGGGGGGGGGGGGGGGGGGGGGGGGGGGGGGGATCAATTTAATTAGTTATGAAATGTGACCGCTTGTCAAGGAGCGCCGGGATAAACGCTGACGTTTCATAAAGTCGTTTTTTGAACAATAAAGACGGCGCCGGTCCATTCAAAGTTAATGTTGCGCGTCGAGCCGTAATGGACACTGCTTCGGCTCAAGTGATCATCTGCAAATGAACTTAAGTGGATGAGGTTTTATATGCAAATATTGACCTGGCTATACAGGTCCTCGCCGTGTAAATGTCACTGTTGGTTTTGCCTGGCCGTACCATGTATTTAGGCAGTTTCTTGAATGGCTATTGCTTTTGTGAAAGGTCTGACTGCTTTTTACAGTTACGCACTGCACAAAAGTGATATCTTGAAGTTAAAATGACTGGAATTAAGAAGAATAGTTTGAGAATTCTGACTTGTTGCACTATCGCTCAAATTCAAAACACCCGATTTTTACCTGAGATAATACACCCAATAAAAAGTACTCAAAATATATCCAAAGATGACAATACATGACAAATTTTAGTAATTTGTGTAGGTTCTCAGTCGTACAGGAGTTGCGGAGGAGGCAAAAATTCTTCAGTCTTCATCTGTACTCTGTAGTTGAAGTGTAGGACGTTTTGATCTTGGTCCAAAGATCGTCATCAGGTAACGAGCCATATTAAATATGAATAGGCTAAGATGTTTTTCTACTTTTAGCACCAGGAGAGGAGGGACTTAGAGGTTAACTCCTCCTTCCGGTTTACTCTTAAGAGACCCACAAGTGTGCTCACGTTATTAAGCTGATGACGATCTTTGGACTGAGATCGAAACGTCCTACACTTCAACTACAGGTTAAAAAAAAATCTGCAAATGGAATAAGACTTTTTGCCTTAAAGAACAAACAAAACAAAAACATATTTCCAGTCAAATGAGATTTATTTTCTAATTTTAAGTGCAATGTATGTTATTTTGTTATTTTAAGTGTCAAAATACTTATTCCAAGTATTAATCTTATTCCAAGAAAATGTGACTTATTTTTAGTTTATTCTTTGCCGCGTGGTTAAACCGTGCTGCATGTGTGTTACTGACTGCTACAATGTGGCATCCCCATCCCCTAGGGCCCACTTTTTACTAGTTACCTGAAGGCTTCATAAAGCAGTCTAACGAGAGGAGAAATTATGAGGTCAACTTTGAGCTTTCTGTCAACTGTCACCAGTGAAGAATAACTAGAAAGGTATTATTGCACGTAAACCCGACCAGTGGTCGTAAGAAATACTATGGTCCTACACAAAACCACTCATGTCATCAGCTGTTTCTGTAGCCTTTTTTGTCTCTTGTGCATGAGCCTCAGATGAGTTACCAAACTAAAGATTTACACCCAAATAAGGTATATTGATAAATTAAAATGGCTGTGATTAAAACATATGGCCTTATTTTCAATATATTAATTCTGACTTGCCAAGTAAAAAGTCTGCCAGATTAAAAAATGAGGCAGATTTCTCATTTTAAGTGCAATGAGACATGTAATCTGAATTTGGGTGCAATAATACATTTTCTTTCTAATTTTAGGTGAGAATATAATTATTCTGTTGGCAAATAGTTTACTTAAAGGCACTATAACGGATTTTTAAATGATTTTTTCAATTACAGATAATGGAAAAGGGAGAGGGTAAAATAAATTGATAGTTGTGGTCCAGACTCATTCCTACCTTTCCTCACACATTTCTAAAATCGTGTTTCTGCTTAGAGGTGAGTTTATCAGCACATTTCACAACTGGAAGGGTCACTTTTTAGGGTCATAGTCAAAGAAATGCAAGAAAACTAGTCTGGAAACTTATGGAATTGACAATAAATGCTTTAGATTTAGATTTCCAGAAATGTCTGTGTTTGCATTAAACTAAAAAATGAAAAAAATAATTTCATTCCACTACTAGAATAAATCAGGTATAGTCCCTTTATTCTACTTAAAGGCACTACGTATACCTGATTTTAACATTTTTAGTCCAAATGTGACTAAACGGGTCTTCTTACCGTCACGGCCGTCCTTCGGAGTCAATATGTGGTGAAAAAGGTAAACCCCTTTTCGTTGCATCTTGACTATTTGGGTTGACCACTGGACAACATCAACAAATCATAATACAATGAAGACTTCACGAGCTACGTTGCATCACAAAACGGAAAACATTTCAGGTTTAGTGCCTTTAAATCAAGGTTAAATTGACTAAACTTCTGAATATTTACGTCAATTCGAGATGTTTTATAGTTCAG
Organism: Lesueurigobius sanzi; assembly: GCA_900303255.1. Lineage (NCBI taxonomy): Eukaryota > Metazoa > Chordata > Actinopteri > Gobiiformes > Gobiidae > Lesueurigobius > Lesueurigobius sanzi. The sequence goes on along the minus strand of OMNZ01012409.1, from coordinate 45,489 downwards.
ACCATTTCACAAAGATGATTTCACTTGTTCCATGATGCTTTTGACTTGCTTCAAAATGTTGCTTTTTTATTTCAAGTAAATATATTTGCCAATGGGGTAGGGAAAGGATTATTGCTCTGAGACAATGACAGGGAAGGCGAGTGCATCAGGGTGCTCTTCAAGGATCAAGGACAGGTATGCGCAGGATAAAAATTGAAAAAACAAAATCCGAGGCATTCTGGCTAAGTATAAAAGTCGTTTAATTCATACACTGGGACATGACCAACACGCTTCGACCAGCACAGTAGTCATATTTGACCCTTGAGTGCCTCGGATCTTTGGTTTTTCAATTATTCCTGTTCTATTGGCAGTTTTATTTTCTTATTTCAAACGAGATTACCTTTGAAACAGTCAGAAATGTAATGACACAAGCCAAATAATCTAGATGACTACTCAAAACAAGCACCGTGGTTGGGAAATGCTTAACACTGATCGGAGAGGATCTTGCCCTGTGGTCAATTGTTGCTCCACTCTGTCCCTCCAGTGTGTGTTTTCTCCGCGATCGTTTTTGTCCTTGTTTGCCGTGTTGCGGTGGTGGTGGTGGTGGTCGTCCTCCTCCTCAGCTGCACAGGCACATTCAGAGGGATATGCACTGGCCACATTAACTGGATCGACTGTGTACAGGCGGCAGGCGCGCAGAAAGGGGCGCATGTTTTCTTAGGCCACGTCTGGCATAGCGCCGCATTCAGCTCAGGGCCGACGCAATAAGGAGCGTTCTGTTATGGCTGCGAAGGGGAGTCCGAGCGATTCCCACTGGATCACAGTCAATGGACGTTTTGTCTAATTACTGTATGTCCACGCAGACGTTTAATAATGAAGGCTAAGAAATGATCATTGCATTTTCTCTTAGTTGTTTGATCATTGTGGTGATACCTAGAAATGTAGATGCAAACGTAAATTCTATTGTGTATCTTAGATTTTACTTTTGGGGAGGAAATGTCGTAGATGAAAGAAAAACAGAATTTGACTAAAACAGAATCTGTCCAGTTCTAGCCCCAAACTGAATAGTGCTGCATTTTCAACCTACACAACCATATTATTTGTTAAGCCCAACCTGCCACAGCCCCCACTTCACATTGACAGCACACAGCCGGTCGTGCTTATCGGACTCACCCGTGTCCAATGTTCTTTTGAATCTCGTTCGCCCCCTGCCACGAGGGTCTCAGGCCTTTCACTTATTTCTATTTCTTTCCAGCAGGCATGTCGTGTGTGTGTGGGATGACGGCTGTATGTTTGTGTCTACCCGTTTCTCTTGGTATTGCAAAGTAAGAGTAATTGCAAATGTATATTATTAAGAAGAAAAAAGAAAGTAAAATGCTGTAAATACCAAGCAGTGTTTCTGAACAAACACTAGTTTTGCCCAGAATCCCAGGAACTGGTGACGACGGAGGCTTGGTCCATGCAGATTTTAAGTGAGGCTGGTGAGAGGGCTACACTGGCCCTACTTTCAAGCTCCCGACTTAATATAGACATATTGGAATGGCTCTTTTCCAAAGAGGCTTGTTTTACTGTGTAAGGAATTAGTGGAACAAGAAGTCATCTATTGGTTGGTCCCTAAGGAATAACCCGACTCTTGTGTCTACATTTATTGCTGTTTCTATAAAGTCCTTTGTCCGGGGTCCACTCAACAAGCCATATACAAAACTGTTCTTTCTATCATTATTTTGTTTCATTGTTTCATTGTCTTTTGACACTTCATGCAAATCTTGAACATGTGGTAGTGCTATATTCCATACTAAAGATTCAGACTGGCCGTATGTGTAGTATATAAGCTGTGAACCAGGTGGATGGATCTACTTTGTGCTCTTGACGGGAGAATAAAGGGTTTACTCATTTATTTCATAATTACCTCTCAATGGATAGAGAATATTAAACTCCACACATGCCATACAAAGAGACGATTATGTTCTTTGACAGCCTCAAATATAAAGATATCAATCTTATAACGCCTTTATATAACCAAGACAGTTTCAAGTTCATTTGAGAAAGTAGAGAGGTCAGAAACTGTTGATGCCAGCCCTTTGTTGTTGACCCGCACCCCTCTCCATTGTACTATGTGTCCTCCATGTTTAAGCACACTCGTGTCCGCCGCAGCAGACAGTCAGGAATAATGTGGCTGGATGCTTCAGTCTAGTGGGTGGTAATATAAAGACCTTCATTTAGAGCCACAAGTCTGGAGCATCAAAGTCTGCTTTAAATCTATTGATCTACTGGTCTGATTACCATTAGCTACAGACAAATCCATACGGCATCACACTTGTGCCGGATCAAAGTGTCGGTGTGCCATGCGATGTGTTGCTGTCTGGCTGCCCATTACTGTACGGTGAAGCTAATAATAAGGTTTGTGTTTTTGTCAAATTTACTGGTGAGTTAGTGCGCTTGCGAACACACTGGAGTGTTTAGAGCTGGCCCCAGTTTCCCAAACACAGGAGTTTTCTTCTCAAATAACGGAAAGGAAGGAAAAACAGTTTTGCCTTTTAATTTAACACATTACTAGCCATTTCTCAGTTATAATGTTACAATTGTAACACAAATGTTGCTATACCCTTTCATTATTTGTAAACAGCGGAAAACTAGATCCCTATCTATTTCCATTGTAGCTTTTGTCATAGTAACGATAAACAAAATGTCTAACTGTTGTTGGAAATATCAGATAAAACCATATTTCAAATGTCATTCCTCTTGTTCTTGCACCTTAAGCCACACCAGGACCACATTTTGTAATTGTAGTTTTACACTCATGATCACTAGTTTTAGTTTAATCTTATTTCTCTTGCTCACTTCCTGCCTCCAGCTGATGTCACTGATGATGTAAGCAGCGAAAGGGTCTATATAATGTTATAAGTTCTTTCACTTGTGTAGGATGTGATTCTTGCAGCAGTGTGAGTGTATTTAGTCTTAATAGACAAATACAAAAATGTATTATAACACATTGTTTCACAAATGCTCCATGAACATAGGTTTACAATTGCGGTGTATTAAAATGATTTTTTTGAAAAGGGGAATGACTGCAGATTGTATTAGAGTCATGCAGCTGTGAGAGGTGAGAGAAAAGGTGTCAAGTAGCAATTAATGAGCATATTAGACTAAATCTCCGTGGATGAGATGAACAAGACTAGTGTGTAAAAGAGGCAGCTGTTCATCTTTCTTCTTTGTGCCGTTCGTATTGTGCCTGTTTTGTGGATGCAGGTTCAGAGTTTGACAGTAGTGAGCATGTGTTTAAAAGAAGAGACATTGGGGGTTGCTCAGTATTAGCTTTTTAAATTTAGTTTATTATCCTATTCCAGTATTAATGTTACTGTTTGCAAACCTTTTATTCTTCTGATGGCACATTTCCTGACTTTTTGCACCCCCTTGTGTGATCCTGTCCTAAGAGCGGTTGTAACAAGTAAATTTCTCCATTGTGAGATCAATAAAGAACTATCTTATCTTATCAAATTATTGACTATAATCTACAATAAAATTATGAATATTCTTGCCATTGTGCTTGTTTTGTAACTGTATGTGCAAAGTGTTAAGCGCAGACAGTGTTTGCAAGTCAAACAGATTGCTGGCTGGCCCACTCTAAGCTTCATCAAGCCATATGAATTGATGATACATGTTGTAAGGATGCCGAGTTCGCCGGAAACCTCTGTTGGTGCGCGTGCTGTGGAGCAGGGGCCGGGGCCAAGTCTGTCTGACTGATCACTACAGATGCTCCTCTTCAAGTATTCCGAGTCAGATTCTTAGTGCTGGGTCTTGGGGGACAAACAATAGCACCTGTTCCTCATAAGATAGCCCATTCATGTATCTTTAATGAAGCCTGGGGGCAGATGGTGTGAAATGACATTATCCAGTACTTAGCAATGCTAAGACAAAAGCCGAGCCGTGCCAGCGCCACAATGCTGCTGCATTTATGAGAGGAAGGGAGGACTCTGCCCAAGCTCACATCTGCTCCACTTCACTCTGCGACTCCTCAAGACCAGCCCTGCGATAGAAACGTCTCTGGCTCTCAGCCTGTGTACAGACAACTTAACTTAACTTTCACTCTCGCTACTGTTGTTCACTGCTAAATGACATGTTCTCAACCTTATTATGCACGTTACACTTTCTAAATGTATTTTATGTAATTCAGTGTTTGTAAAATGATAATAAATGAAAGCACCTTGTCTGTGCTTTGAGGTGAAAGCCGTAAGCCATAATAAACCTGCTTTAGAACAAATATTTTCCCTGTAAATTTGTAGGTTGTCCTGATTAATTAAAATGTTATAATTAATTGTGGCACGATAAAAAATAGAAGCCTCTTAATCAACATTTTAATGCGTAATTATAGTACATTTTATTTGGACAATTTTATGTATTTTATTTATGTTGATATGGATTTACAGAACCAGCAAACAACCATTTTTCAACAAAGGACTCAGAAATAAGCACGTGGCTGACAGAAAGGCAGTAAAACATAGACAAATATTTGTTGTGGCAGTTTGCTGCTAAATAATGACTATTCTTTAAAGGCATATTTCTCGAAGCGTGTTATTTACTGCTGTTGTGCGGTGCTTATGATTAGCAGCACACGGCTAACACAGTGCTCTGCCTATGACTGCCACACACTCAGCTGCAGACTCCATCTGGTTTTACAGTCCAAATACACAGACAGAGAAACGCTGTGTTCCCCTGTGTCCCCCGCCTGTCACTGGCCCTACCTCATGTTGTGACATTAATTATTGTGTTTTTCCATATGTTCCATACATGCAAGGCCAAGAGCCATCTTTCATCCACTCAGCCTGGAAACTTGGAGCCTAAATCCCTATAAAGCAATGTTTTATTTAAAATCATTTGTCGCAGTCTCTTTGGGCATTTTTGTTTTTTATGGAACAAGCACTTTTAACAGAATTACATTTCAAAGAATCACACACTTTTTCTATTCTTCTACAACACACTTTCAGCACTTCTACAAAAGCTCAGTAGACATAAATGGTCGTATTTACTTTGTTTTTAGTCGAGCTTTGCACCTCTTGACAGATCGATAAAGTAGTTTTGAGTAGCATTCTTGCTGTCGCAGAAACTGGTTGCACCTGGTGTGGTTGGACTGGGGGGTGGGAGACGGTAGCAGACCTGAGCCAGAGTGCCGGGGGGCGGGGAGGAGCAGCTCTGCGCAGGTTGATTTCATGCCCCAATGCAGCAGCCGTAATTGCACCCAGACCTTTTTATTGCAAGTTGATTTTAAAGAGGGATGAATGAGGAGACATTCTGTAAAGTGTTTATTTTGGGGATGACCTTTATTAACCCATTTTCCAGACTGGTTCCCCTGAGGTGGCCTGGCCGCGTGCTAGATTAACCCTTACAGGCTCTGCTCCTCATCACTGGCTCTCAGGAAGCAGGCAATGACAGTATGATTGGCCCGTGCAACATGTGTGCGACATGCCTACTTGGTACTTTCTAAAACGTGAGCTACTCCGCCACCCTTGACTCTGACGGTAGAGGCTTTGCACTGATATTCCCCATAGGCCACTAGTCAGCAACAGGCAGTATGGTGAAGGTTAATCTGTGAGTGGAGGAGAATGACATCAGAGAATGACATCAAAGTGAAATACAGCAGGCAATGTGCACTACTGCTGCACCGCTCCTGCTGAGAATAAATTACTACATTGTCTTTAGGCTTTATCACCTGCATAAATAATCCCTGTGATTATTTGAGTTGGTGAACTTTCCCTGAGGTGACTGTGCATGCATGTACATGATAATCAGCCCTGCACCGCACCTGCAGCCGCTATAGCAAGTACATTTCTCCATTGTGCGATCACTAAAGTGTTAGCTTGTCTTATTTTATATGAATCCAAAAATCCTGACATGTTGTATTGAGTTTAACACCAAGGCCAAATGCTTTTTAAACACAACCTCCTCTGTCCCCTCTCCTGCATGTCATTGCATTTAACCTAACTGTAACAATGTGTGTATGCTGAGTCTTTGATGTGTCCAGGTAAAATTGTGGTTGGGATTAAGAAGGCATGGCTTGGCCAGGTATTGTGTGAGCACACGAGAGCCGTCAGTGGCACAGAGCCCCTGTCAACACGCGTTAGGGAGAGCTGTGATCTGGCTTCCCCCTGAGATGCCTCTGTTTCTGTGTATGGTGCCGATGCTTAGGCCTCTCTCTGATCTCTGCTCCTATCTGTTCAGCAGGTCCAGGGTCACATGCCTCCGCTCATGATCCCCATTTTTCCACACGACCAACGCACTCTAGCAGCGGCTGCCGCTGCTCAGCAAGGCTTTCTCTTTCCTCCAGGAATGTCTTACAAGCCAGGTATGTTTGCAAATCTATTCTTAATTTTACATCAACATCAATGTTGTAAATGCAGTGCAATAAGCTGCAGAAGGTTTATTAACACCTCAGTGGCATGCCATGTTCAATCTGAACCTGAACCTGAGGCAAAACAATAGGTGTGGCCAAGGCTGAACAGGAATGTAAACAATTCTTTTACAAAAGGTATCTTTCAAGAGACTTCTTGTTCTCATCATTTTTTTTAAGTGCCTAGATGAGCAGAATCATGACACGCAATACAATTATATAATTAGCAGATAAAATGTTATGTTTTTACTGCTTGTAGGAGCATATCTTTTATGTTCAAAATGCCTCTGTGAAAGGCCATCAATTTTATTATGTTCTTATGATTGATTTTTTTTTTTACCTTTTTCTGTCCACAAATGGCCCAAACAAGATTTATTTTTTTACAAACAAATTTGAAATTGCAATTATTAAATATGTATATTTTTATATACATATCTTATTTTATTTTATAATTTTCTTACCATAATTTTGGTGTTACTTTGTGAAAACTGGCAAGTTCGGAAGGAGAAACACAAAGAAGTCAACATGCTCACAGCAAAATATGAAAAGGTGTGGCTGAGCAGTTAATGAATTAAGTATAAAACCACACAGTGAAAAAAAGAAAGTCAGCTCTTTTGGAATTGTGGAGGCATGACAGCTTAAACAAAGTGCCTGAGGGGGAGTCTTTTGCGAGTGCGCTCTATGAAATAGGACTGACACGAAAAATGTTTTAGTTCAAATAACACAAGCTATTATGGAACCATGGTCAGGGGTTGCCCTGTGTATGGCTCATGCATTATTCATGAATCTAAAGAAATAACAGAAGGGGTCTGAAAATGACTCTTCAGACGAGGTATTTGCAAGACTTCAGCCACTCAACACAACAAACAGACAACAATGTTATCGCCACCTGCAGAGTGAACAATAAGCTGTTGCGTATTTCTTCATGAAGTGAGTGGCCAAGCATTCACTCCCAAGACTAATACACTCTAATCTGATGTTATCATTATGACACGGCTCCCAGGGACCACTGCTTAAAGCAGCGGCCCCGTGGCGTTCACATGGGAACACAGTCATTCCTGCACCATAGTGTTAAGTCATCAGCCCGTCCACCGTCTGTGCTCAATGGCCTGGTGTTGCATGGTAGACAAGCACAGCTATAGAAACAGCAACTCATCTTTTAAACAAATAGATATGCAATGGACTTCTCAGTCTGTTTACTCAGGCTGCAGCCAAATGGAAGCATTAAGACTGATGGACCTATAACCTCTAATGTCTGAAGTAGACATCTTGATAGTTATCATCTATTTGAGATTCTCAATGTGCGTACATAATGATGTGTTTGTTATTGTATAAGTCACTTATAAAATACACTGTAAAATCAAAGCCAGGCATCGGACAAGATCAAGTGTAGGAATTGTAGTCAGTGACGGCATTCATCATCACTTGATCTGGTCTAGGAAAGGTCATCGGTGTCTGTCAACCCTCAGCAAATATATGACTTATATTTCACACATGAGTGGAGAGATGTAGCCTGTTGTGGCCTGGCTGAAGTCACAAGTGTTCCCTCTCGATCGCAAACCTACAGGAACAGTGGTGCGCACAGAAAACACAGTCCAATTGCTCCAAGCAACATCATTAAACTGATAAAGTGCCTGTTCTCCTGAAGTTGCAGGTCAAACCTAGATCTTGGGGTGCAAGACCCCCAGCACTGTGGGTGCGCTCACTGAGCGCATGACCCTTCTTGGTTTCACATAACATCCAGACACCCAGCCATTTATTACCATTCTATATCACAGACAGAGACAGAAGGAAAGCGATACCAAACAGAGGAGGTGTAGAAATAACCACAGTGCATACAGGCCAGCACTATTTGAAACCAGCACTCTGTGTGATTTTATTTGCTACTAAATGGGGATTGAATTTCCATGGCCTGTATCACATTGTGCTGTGCTGTACAAGATTGTAAAGTGAGGCAAGCAGGCGAGGGCAAAGTGAAAGAGAGGGTATATACATTTACCCTGTCTTGGGCTTAATGGCTCCATATGTTTGTGAAGAGAAGTGACAGGCAGAAGTGGGGTGTGAGCGCGGGCCAAGACCCCTCCCCCCTCTGCGCGCCCACCTCCCTCAGACACATGCACCCGTCTAGGGCTGGTCTGTTCGTCTCAACACACTAGCCCGAGTGTGTGTGAAAGCTTCTGGTAGTCAGTTAAACACCCCTGTGAATATCACTCACACAGCAGCCATTTTTATACCCCTGTCTGACAAATGTGCTGATGGCAGGCCAAGAGTAGTGAATTGTAATGAATAGTGCTGCTATTTGGAGACCACTTTTTTTTTTCCTTGCCTGATCATAGTGAGCTGATAAGGCATACACTTTCACCTTTTCCCTCTTGTTATTGTGAGAGCACACTTGTTGTAACTAGTTCGATCCACAAGTGTTTTCAATCTGCTGCCAAAATCTCATCCAGGAACAATGTGAGGTTGAACAATCGCCAGGAGAGTCAAGGTTTATGAGGACACGGCGCTCACTTCACATAATGACATTTTGAATACAACGGACTTGTCACGACCACTGAGCTAGTCCGAAACCCACACTTATTGTGCAGTCTGCATGTAAAGACCAATAGTGCTAATAGTTCCTGGTAATCCCGCTCCGGTGAGATCAGTTTAGTCTTTTGTCCATGCAGATGTTTGAGATCTCGTTGTGATGTGGCACATTGCTGCACTTTTGGACAGCCGGAGCAAGATCCGTGTTGGCACTTGTCTGGTGGCTGTGGGCTGCCTCATTGTCTGAACCTGTAAGCATTGTTGTTCCTCTCCCTTTGACAGGTGATAACTACCCCGTGCAGTTCATTCCATCCACAATGGCAGCTGCGGCAGCGTCAGGACTCAGCCCCCTCCAGCTCCAGGTATGTACAGTACGATGACAAAGAATGCTAGGGACGCCCGCCAGGCCCAGGGCAGGGGAGAGAGAGCTAAGCAGCTGTACGCTAAGTAATGAGCCGCACACTAAATAATCCTGCGCGCGCCCCCCCCTCCAGCCACCCACCCTCTGGCTCGCACACGCTTATCACCTTACATATGTAATTTATCCCATTTTATAGAGGATTTATCCCCACTTGCAGCACCAGACAGAGCCGAGAAGATAATAGTTATTAGAGGTAATGGGAATCACTGCGGTTGACTTAATCATTTGCCGAAACATTCATCAGCGCGCTCTTGGCTTTGTAGGCTATAAGCGTCATTGTTATTTTAAAAAGATCAATTTATTATCGTTTTTTTTCTTTCTCATCTATTGTAGCCTTGAACTAGAGTTAAGTAGATGTGGGTGTGGTAAAAAAAAAGAAAGAAAAGTGTATGTCTTAACGCATGTTGGAATATGCTTTAGGCCCTACAGGCTCCTCCTTCAGGCCGATTCTCACGTGGAATTAAAAAGCTGAACTCAGGTCAGCGCATAACCCCAGGCCATGCTCTTCATTAAAGATATTTATCTGCTTTTTATGAGCTATTATTCAGAAACACTGCCTTTGCCTAAACCCTTCTTAACCTGTCCTTAAATAACCATGACAATTTTCAGTAATTTCCACAAAAGAAAAGCAAATGCACTCATGATAAAGTAGACACATTATTTTAGTTTTCTTTTTTTTTTTGTCAAGTTAAACACCAACAAAACATTACCAGATGTATGGTTGGTGTTCGCCGCTGCTTCGTCAACAAACCGAAAGTTAGCAAGCATTCGAACAACAACAATAACACGGCCCAAGAGAGAGAGAAAAACAGAGCTCAGTGATGTATGTGGCATGTGTCCTTCCCACTCTCAGTGTTAGCAAGTTTTGGCAAGTCGGAACAATGCGTGCAGCTGGCTCGGCGTTGTTATGCAGACGTGAGCGGAGCGATCAGACGCATGTAAGGTGTTAAATGAGTTTTCCCCCGTTCCGTTGGGACTTGATCTTTCACGATTTTATCCCTAAGTGTCTTCAAGTTTAGCGGTAGTTAAAGACAGGCACGCCAAGTGTATTTTTAGCAGCGCATGAGGTCAGATAAGACAGTCATATATCTGAAGGTTGGAGTGAGGAGGAGCGGGGGGAGACAGATCCGAATGATTCATTTTGATAATGTATCTAACCCTGGGAATGGGCAAAAACAGTGCATCCAGGACCATGACTTGGCCGACCTTTCGCGGGAACACTGTAAACAAAAAGAGCTGCATTTCCACATTAATTGAAGTCTGTCATCTTGTCACATATTCTGCCCGCTGGCTGCTATTTGCCCTGCATGGAGAGTCCCCTTAAAAACAGCAAGGCAAGTCAAACATGCCCTTTCCTACACAGCCGGGATCAACAAACCATGTGACTGCCACCACTTCCTCTACAAAGCACAGGGAGACAGTCATGATTAAAAACAGCGTATCAGGCTAGACGTGGAATTAAAGTTAGACTTGTCTCCTCCCTCTAAGAGCAATAATAGCACCAGAACCCTCCATTAGCATAAAATGATTGAAAGGTGTATAGCTTTGAAGGAAGAGGGTTCATTTGAGATCTGACATTATGAAGTATGCTTACAAAGATATGTAAAAGTGAACTGGAACGCAGACATCTCTGGTGGTATTGTTGCTTTATACAAAGCCATAATAACTATGTTCTTTAATGTAATTATATCTGAGTATGTTTATATTCAGCATTTGAAGCATGCTGCTCAATGCATCATCACACAAAATACTGCTCTAACCTTTTAAACTTTTCTAGTTTTAGCGTTAAGTGATATCTCGTCTCCCTCACACACCATTTTTTTTTTCATACATATGACCAACCCCCCTAATTAAAATATCTCCTGTCAGTCTGATGGCAAGGTATAATTTCCACCGATTTACTCAGTTTAGATTGTGCAATATATGAACCTTAAAATAACCTTGTTGGAAGAACTAATTCCCACAATGCAGCCGAGGTAATGTGATCAGCCATCCAGTCAGAGAGGCTAGCAGCTCTGTCAGTCCTAATGTCGACCACATAGCCCCTCCACAATTTCTCTGTCTAAGACCCTCCCCTCTTTCTCTTCACGAGAAGAAAACCCAACAAGGTAACAAAGGCCTAAAGCTGATGGATGTAAATGAATTCTCCCGGATGCGTTTCAGTGCCGGAGACTGTAATTTGCTTGTCAATACAGGGTGGTAGCATCACTCCACTGGTTGGCAGTCGGCAAGTGGCTGTCACCAGGCATTGCTGTACCACAGGGCAATTTCACTCAATGTTTTCCTGACAGATTGGCTCTCATTCTCAACTCACTGGAGAGGAGGCGCGTAAACTATCCCAGCGCGACATGCCCCTCTTCATTAGTGCCCACACTGAGCTGGGATGAGGCCAGGGCCAGCAGGAAACAATGGCTCCGTCCTGGCCTGTCCTTCCCTGATTACAAGTGACACCTCTCACCTAACACAGGAAATTGTGCTCAGATTGTTCCTCCATTTGTCTGGACACCTACAACATGCCATTGGCTGATAACCCAGGAGAACATCCTTAATTTTACAAAGGAGGTTTTTTAACAGCTCTTGCCCACAGACCCTTGGTCCCAAGTCAAAGTACATACACACTCACTACACAACTTAACTTCATCCCAAGCAAATATATTTGAAGGACCATTTCTTTCCATCTAATGTTCATATGTATAGTAATCCATGTGCAGGACAGATGCAGATCCCATCATTAATAAGTGAATAAGTTGTGACTTTGAAAGAGAAAGACAGAGCGACAGGAGGAGGGAAGAAAGGGTAGAACAGACGTACTGTAGCGAGCAGCTGTTTCTGTGTTTACGAGCAGAAGAGTCCGGTCTTTGAAGGTAACCCAGCGCAGAGCAGCCACACTCGCGGCGCGTAGAAGCCCGGCTAATAGGACGGCTAGGTGAGCAGCTGTGAGGAGGCAGTGGTGAACAGAGGGACAGATGGACAGATAGAGTGGATAATGCAGTAAGCAGCATTGAATGGGAGTGCCGGCTCCCGAGTCCCAGGGCCCCGAGATCCCAGACACTCTCACACATCAAGGCCTGTGTTTGTGTGAGTAAATGAGAGAGAGCAGACAGAAAGTGCAAGAGAAGGACTTAACTATTTAAAAGAGGGGAAACATTGTGGAGTTTGAGGACTGGGGGAGGTGCCTGTGCAAAGCAGGTTGGATGCCAGCAGATGAGACAGATGTTGGGCCATACTGGAAAGCTTCGGCACAGTGCACTAGGACGCCTTCCTCCAATCCTGACATCTGGGCCTCGCCTGGGTCAGCCTGCCTGGTCGCCCTGGGCAATGAGCCTGTACAAGCCTTGTGGCAAACGGGGCTGGCGCAGGGCTGCTTCTTAAATGGTGTGGTGCAGTGAAGCACAATTAATGCCCTCATATTCGGCCCAGTGCTCCACGCTCGGGCCAAAGGAAGGTGAATGAGACACTGACAGACAGAACAGTCATTTGCGATAATTGATATCTAGGTTAATACAGTTGCTAGGGAAGTGTTACTAGTATAAACCAAATTATATTATTGAATATCTTCCATTAGATCCCACATCATCAGTGTATCTGCATATTTCAGTGGAATGTCCCTTTGATAAAAGTGGACCTGCTGGTTTAACCCCAGCTGCCTCTAGGGATCTTGTTTTTAATTACCAAAGGCTAACAGACTGACCTTGGGTGTGCTGCTCTCACTTAGATCCATGCTCCCAGAGAACTGCTCTGCTCATCAGGAACACAGAGAAAAGTTAGGGACATACTGAAATACACGCAGTGAAAATGGCATTAAAAATATAATTTTATGTATATATTGAAATATTATTACACTACACATGTTTTATGCATAATGAAATTCAATTCAATATATATATATTACTAATCACTTTTTATTTTTTACTTTTTTACCAACATCCCCCACCTGGCAAACAAGCTTTTCAAGGACTATTATATGAGAGCCAAGAGCAGCTGTCTTCTTAAGGAGACCATATTATCCTCAGCCTTTGGCCATGTAATCCCAGTTATATTTATACTTCCTGTGTTGTTTTGTGATCTTCAACACCAGTGTTGGTATACAGTTCAACTCCTGTGTCATTTGAGTGACTTGCTTTGAATGGCAGACCACATTAAAAGTTTAAGTTCACATACACACTGGCTTTTGTGTGTCCTTAGGCAATGTGTTACAGGTTAAGACACCTTTCATCAGTCTTCCCTCTGATTATATTTATTGTTCTTTAGCTCTGGAGGCAGTCTGTTCCTTGTTACAAGAGTAACCATTCCTTCTCACCCCATGGCACTGACCTGCTAATCAGTGGTGAAAAGGGGCATCCTGACTGCCTCTAATTTGAGGTAAAGTCTAATTATGCTCTTTTTCCGGGACAATAAAGTTCTTCCCACTCAAGGTCAGGGCCGTGCTTGTCGACAGTGTGTTAGCAAACATCTGTATGACAGACTGGGGCTAGACAGTGACAAACAGGTCTGCAGACTTCCTCTGTCTTTGTCAGTGGTCTCTGTAAAACACACTCACAGTTAACTGCTCACATTAACTAACTGAGATTAGAGGAAAATAAAGTTGGTCTGCTCCTGTGTGGAGCCCATCACAGACAAAAGGGTGTTTGTGAGGGAGGTGGGGGCAGCGATGTCATTTGGGAACATAATCAGTCTGTCATTTCCTCTGACTCTGTGCCGTTGTTATCCCCATGTCGCCTGGAAGAATAGAGCTTTTGTATCGCCGCTCATGTGGCATTGATACTGCTCCATGCAGGACCACACCACATACATGTTTTTCTACAGAAATGTGCACGGACCTAAAGATGCACTGCACTATATAGGGCTAACATACATAATAATGATAAAATAAATAACTAAACTTTGATGTAGAAAGGTCCCTGGTATGTTTATTGCCTTAATAGATGACTATTTATGGTAAAAAGTGTCAATTATAAATGAAAGAAATGTAAGTCTGACTGTGAATGGATTGATGTGACTGTAAATCTGTAACACCGTATAATTAACAAAAGAAAGAAATTGTAAGAAAGGAACTGTAAAAAGGGGTAGGAAACATAAGTTTTACTTCCACCTACTCCTTTTCGAATTTTTTTTAATTTTTTTTATTTCCCTTTTCTTTTTATTGTACTGTCTAACTATATTGAAAAATTCGAAATAAAGACTACAAACTCTAGACATCTAGTGGAAATAGGTTAAACAGGGCAGAGGTTCATGGTTTTCGAGGTGAAAGAGCATATGAAAAACAGCATGAAATGAACAATTAATGAAACAAAAATGGTGAGGGTAAAAACAAAGAAATATCAAGTACAGATGTTATAGACTAGATCTAAGCAAATGTTTTTTGTTATAGACACAATGATTACTGAGTGTTTTGCCAGTCACTTTATCTAACCTCTAGTCTGAAAATGTCTGAAGAGATCTGGACCTCTCACTGATTCAACGCCAAAGCAAACATCAATGATTACACCCGGGCGCGAATGTGCAGGTTTCTGAGCCTTAATAATGCTTGTGTTCAACATGTTCTCTGAAACATGTCCAGTCGAGCTTGGGTTCACATTGTGGACTGGGACTGTCTCCTATGCCAGTGTGGAGACAAATCACAAGCCAGACCCTTCAGTGGGAGGCTGTGTCGATCTGTAGACACCAGAGATCTTTGCTAACACACTTGCATCCAGTCGGCAAACTTTTCTCTGTGATGAGTGGAAAATAGGGGCTCCAAGTATTTTGAATGAATGCCATCTCTGTGTGGTTTTTAAGACTGCTGTCTCTCCCTGGGTTCAGCCTTTGAAATACAGTTAAGACCTTTGATGGAGGTTCTTTGCCAGCCTCATGGAAAGAGAGGAACGACGTAAAAGAGAGAACAGCAGATGAAGGCAGACACTCAGTTCTAGAGAGGGGAAAAACTTTTGAATGTTTGCTGGAGTTGGACATTAACGCCTTGTGGGTTTCTCTGCCTCCCTTCAGCAACTGTATGCCGCCCAGCTCGCCAGCATGCAGGTCTCTCCTGGAGCCAAGATGCCTCCTCTCCCCCAGCCTCTTGGTGCGAGCGGGCCCCTTTCTCCCTCCTCTCTGAAGAACGACAAGAGCTCCTCCAGCCCCATCACTCAGGTCAAGGTACTATGATTCCCTTCAACTTTTCCCAGTGGGCCTTGAGCCATACTTTACTACAGCCTTTAACCGAACAAACAACTGATACAACGCACTGGTCTTTCACTGTTAAAGGCACTATACCTGATTTTTTTATTATACAGTATATGATGAAAGAGGGAGCAAGCAAATTAATGATGATTGTCCAAACACATTCCCCTTGCATATTTCTCAAATCCTATTTCTTCACAGAAATACAAGGAAACCAGCCTGTAAACTCCAGAAATTAACAAAAATGTTTATATTTAGATGCACAATAGAGGACAGAAGCAATTTAATTTCTCTACAAGGAAAAAAAGCAGGTGCACTGCCTTTAATATGCCTTTGTGCAAACATTTATACACAATATAGTTTACATTTTAGTCAATCTGTAATAGTTTAATATACTGTTATTAACACAGAAAAAGAAGGCCTTAGGGAAGACAGTTTGAGCCATATGTTTTGAAAAGAAATGTTATGTTTTCTCAAATAATTCCATGACAATCACCTTTGATAGCTTGAAAATCGATAAAAAATGATGTATAATTATCAACGTCCGATAGTATCGTGCTAGTTTGTGATACATTTATGGGCATTTTTTATTAACCCAAATCTTGTAAAATTGCATTCCCATGACAGGCAAAGGTGCACATCACACCCAAGTATTTACCCCTCGTTGTAACATAAACGCGTGTACAAACTAATGAAGTAGATAATGTCACTCAGCGTCTGACGGATTGAAACAGCTGTCTTTGATCACTGGCGCCCGCGTTATCTGGTCATTAGTTATTCTTGGAGGCAGAGTGCAGACACTGGGAGCAGGCTGAGGAGAGAGGGAGCAGATGAAGATGTACAGAAAGACGGAATCAGCTTTAATTAGTGTGAACAAAGGAGCTGAGCAACTGCGAGGAAGATCACAGTGGCGCCACTCCCCGCGAAAAGATGGATGGCACGGAGGGAGAGAGCGGGCCGAGGCAAGGGTGAAGAGAGGATTAAATACATAGATTCAAAAGATAATTGAAAATGGTCAGCAAAAAATAATAATACAGTGATAAGGAAGAATATTTTCAAGGATGTACATAGGTAACAATAATTCTAAAAATGCCTAAATTGAGTTACATTTCCACTTATTGGCTTGTAGATCTCCCTGCCATTTACTCAACCCTATTAATTGTTATCTTTTTTTGCACTTACATGGAGAATAATGAACATAATGATTGCCTACTCACATATTTATAACAAATGTGCCAAATAAACATGAGCGTTACCAGGAACACGGAAGATTTGTGGTGTTTGGAGAAGCCAGATTCTTGGAGAAACATGGAGGAGGAGAGCACCTTGTTTCACTTCTGCCTTCTCTCATTCATATCTCTGCTGCTGCCACAGGAGGAAGGAACGCAGCCGCTCAACCTGTCTGCCCGGCCAAAAACCACAGAGCTGGTCAAATCCCCCACATCCCCGACACAAAACCTGTTTCCGGGCAGTAAACCCAGCCCAAACAACCTCCTGGGCAAAGGAGGGATCCCCAGTCCCCTCGGAGGCATGGGCCGAGCCTCGTCTCTAGGTAAGGAAGTTTTCTTTACAACGTATTTTTGTATTTGGTTGACTAAATAGAAGGTAAAAATGTAGACTTATTCACATTGCATATTAATAACACATTAAATAATCTATTATTTGCATCTTCCTTTGCAGATATTCTGTCCAGTCTAAACTCCACAGCGTTGTTTGGGGACCAGGACACGGTGATGAAAGCCATCCAGGAAGCACGCAAGATGAGAGAGCAGATCCAGAGAGAGCAGTTGCAACACCACCAGCAGGGCATGGAGGCAAAGCTGTCCGTCCTGACGTCAGTGGGCCTTAATAACTGCAGAGACAAGGTTAGTACCTCTCGTCGATATGGCTACGCAGCTAGGAAAGATCTCAAATCACGTGTGGAGCTCCGTTAAGTGTCAGTCGCGTTTCGGAAACCGGAACAGAGAGGTGAAGACAGTGCTTAAGGCTAATATGTTTTCTTTAATCTCAGTCCAGGGTGGTCAGATTGATACGCACTGGCATTGAAGGGCATAAATGTGTGTTTATTTAAATGAGCTGTGTTTAAGTGTGTGGAGGGGCTGGGTGTTGGTGATGCCGGCACGAGGGTCGGGACAGGCCATGGCAGTGCCCGGTGTGGCCCAAGAACTCTCTGAAGTCTCTGCCCAATTAAGGCAGGCTCGCAGCCCCCTTCCGTCCCCTGACACGGGACGGGCCTCTTTGTACCAGAAGCACACACTCCCAGGGATTCCCTTTAAAAATATCTTCAATCGATGAGTCAATCAAGGAGAGAAAAAAAAGCTGTCCTCCGCGCTTCAGCTTCATGCCATGTTGCCAGTTGGCTGTGAGGAACAGGCAGGAACTGGGAGCGATGCTCATTAATATTTGAGGACCTGACACTTTCAACCAACAGCTTCAACTAGGTCAATGTATATGTAAAAAAGTGAATCAACATCTATTTTGATTTGCCTTTAATTTGGTGCTTGCGCAGGTGGCACTCAGCCGTGCACACTCAATGAACACATACTTCCCATTTCTGTCCAGATAAGAGATAAGATTTCTTTAGTTATCTCACAATGGAGAAATTTACTTACAGCAGCTCTTAGGACAGGAGCACACAAGGGGTTGCAAAAAGTCAGGAAGAGAAATATACTGATAAAAATAAAATAAGTGTCTCTTAGCATCTATCAATAAAACTGTATAAACTGTATTAGACAAAAAAAACTGGATATAACTAATAAGTGAAACAAGTGAAACAACAAAATAGAGGCTTTACTATGTGTTTTTAACCCTTTAACCGCCAATGGTATTTTAGCCATAGAGACCAACAGATAAATGTTTTACCAGTTCCTCTCACATCTCCAAGTTAGACCTAAACGTTCACCCACTTTATTTCTGATATCCATTGTTATTTTTTTTTAAATAATGTGTTGTTTGTTCAGATCGCTCTTGACCTAAAGGCAGGCGCCAAAGTAACGCAAACAAAATAACACTGGGTGCATTTTGGCAACTTTGGCGGTTAAAGGGTTAATTTAGTCACTCTAAGAATGTACCTTGTATAAATGATTAAGTTTGGTTAAAGACACACGACGCAACATTGCACCCAATAATTAGATACATACATAATAATTGTGAAAAAAAAATACTGGGCGGGGACATGTCCAGCTCGTCTCCATTTAAATAGGTTTAGGTCCTCATCCAAATCCATTCTTTGATTACCTACTGCAAAAATAGCATGTTCTGGGTCGAGGGGGTCAAAATGTGTACAGTACATAGTGTCCCAATGAATAAATAGCAGAATAATATTTGTTCAGTGACGCAAAGTGAAACACTTCAAGAATTGACTGATGTTGCTTTAAGTCTTGATAATGCTTCACTATTATTAGATCCCTGCACTAAAATGTAGATATTACACAATTCTATATAATACTGTACATACGTTGTGATACATTGTTTAATTTGTATACAGTTGTGCTCATATGTTTACATACTCTTTTAATCTTTTTGGCCTTTTTTCATGGAATATGAATGAATCTTCTTTCCCACTCATGGTTAGTGGTTGTGCGAAGCCATTTATTGCCTAAGAAATGAGTTTACTCTTTTGAAATCATAATGAAACAGAAACTACTCAAATGTCCCTGATCTAACGTTTACATGACCTTCAACAACTGCCAGGAAAATTGTTCAGGAGCAAAGAAAAACTCACTTCAGCTGAAATACAGGACTCTCTGACAAAATTGGACTCTCTTTGTTTGTTTCAAGATGCACAACATGTAAACTTTTGATCAGGGACATTTGGCTAGTTTCTAGTTGAGAAGTGTAAACAAACTTGTTTTTTGACAATAAATGGCTTCACGCAACCACTATGAGAGAAGTAAAGGTTTTTGTGTTGCATACATTTACATACCCTGCTATTCTGTACAGGGTATGTAAACTTCTGAGCACAACTGTATATAAATGAATGTGTATATATAACAGGCTCAAATAATTGAAAGCCTCCCAAAAGGTAATGGAGTGGTGTTTTATTGCGATAGTAATTTGTCCGTCCTGTTGAATGGCACCTTAAGGGAGCCTTACACCTCGTGACGCCCGACTCGGAGACCCGTGCAAATCACGGTGAGATATTGTCACCTTTTCGTTCCAGTGACATTGCTTCTATTAGGACGGTGTGAAATTAGAGGCGCGCTTTATCAAGTCAGCTAAAAGAATTGCCCCATCATCTTCATCCTTTCGGCCCGCAATAAAGAACAGTGGGTTGTAATTCAGCGGCGGACGGAGGGGAGGAGAGAGAGCCTTTTGCTGATACAAGCCAAGGGACTAGAAAGGTTTGAACGCCCCGGATAAAAGCTTTCACTTTGGTCAGTTTCAGAATATTAATATTTCACGAAAGAGCCTCACCTGACATAAATATGGTGTGGTCTCTAATAGCTCCCCTCCCAGTCTCTTGTTTGGAAGTTTATCACAGTGAGAGCTCGTATGAAGAAGATTCTGGAAAGGTAACATAAATGGGATTAAGGAGAGGTTAAGATCATCCAGTGTGGCTGTTAGAGGGGATATTAAATATTGATTTATCCCACTGTAATGACCGGCCTGAGGAGTGGGTCTAAGTGCTGCTTACAGATGGATCAATTCATCTTTTTGTACAAAGTGTATTTGAGCACTACAATGCTTTCATTACTGGCCTTTATCAGTGGGTTTCCTGGCTGCTCGCTGAGCCGGTGGCCGAGAGGAGCAGCTCACAGATCAGACTAGAACCTGGGAGAATGTCAAATATTTATGCGTTACAGATATTTTCTCTTGTTTTTCTGTTTTGACTATATCCCAACTGTACAATATAACCTCTTACAAGCCCTGTGCAATTTACTTTTTTTGAAATATTAATATAAAGGCATTATTGTCTGCGGAGGGCAATTACTTTGTTCCATTATTTACTATGCTCTCCTCACCCAGTGGAGGCTTTTACCTAGAATGCACCAGCCTTCAGTCAAACACGCTGCATCTCTATCCATTTATAACCATTTGAATTGTTTCCTTTTATTGTGCTCTATGCTCTAACCGGATAGGCTTTTTAGGCTCACGGATATAAAGCAAGTGTGCCTGTATTTGTACACAGCAACCTACTTCGAGCTGTGCACTTTTATTCAATAATAAATGGAAAACTCAAAGTTTAAGGCTATTTTTATGAAACATGATATACAGTGAAAATATAGCAGGTGGCCTTACTAATTTGTAAGCCTTTGTAGAGTTGCCCAGGTGGGAAACAGCTGGAGTGGCGTGCGATTGACCCCATTACAGACAATAGCAGGGTAATTGTCTGTAAACTGTAAATTGCTCGTATCTCAGATGTACTAATTTTAACCAAAAGAAAATATCATCTCCTGATACTCAACACCGTGAACTCGCCCACAGAGTGTCTTTCTTAAACTTAAACATCTCCTGATTCAAAGCGGCTCCTCGCTCCTCGCTGTCTACCCCTGGTCCAGTGCACGTCTTCTTCTTAGAATCCCAGCCCTGGTTTAGACTCTGCGCGCCCTTGTGCCTCTCAGATAAAATATATCCTTGTGCTGACATGTCCCTAACTGGAATCAAAAGGTGAAAGGCCAGTGTATTAACCTATTGAACTGCCCCTTTCTGCCCTACAACATCTCTTCTTCTCAGTATTGACCACCACAATTGTCCTCACCCCATAGCCCCACAGCTCAGCCTGTAAATATTCAAATAGAGCTTATGCTGGTGCAGCCTTCTAACCTATTGGTTCTAGTGGTTGTACCGCTCACTTATGTGTGTGCTTAGTGTGTGCGTGTGTGCAGCCAGGGTCCTATTCAAGTAAAGCCCTCACAAAGACTTTGAATATAATCTTGTCTGGTCTGCAGCCCTGGAAGCAATTTTCTGCGCCTTTTCGACTGCTGTCTTGGAAATTGCAAACCAAGGCGTTTTGGCTGCAATGTAAATCCTTGGCATACAAGGGTTTGCCCATCCAAATTAGATTATGCGCAGACCCAGACACTGGATGTAGCCAGCAGGAGCTATTGTGAAGATTGCTTCCATTAACGTATTGTCCATTTGTCCGCATCCATTCACAAATAAAAACAAAAGATTGGTGTGTGATGTGTTTACCAGTTTACAGTGCCCATCCTAGTTCAAGTCATTGGCTCTTTTCACACATTTCCAAAGAAGAGGGGCTCCATCTCGGCATTGGCTGTGCCTGCTCCATTATTTTTTTCTGCTGTTGTCCGTTCACACAGAGAGTTTCTGGGCTGCTGCTGTAGCCCAGAATATCGCTGGCCAGGATTCATCTAACCTGTGATGCCATGCTGACCACAAAGCTCACACAACAAAAGACAAGGGAAGAATTGGCCCCAAAAGAGCATTTATATCTACGGTACAGTTGTAGTCAGACTATAATGGCCTGGTGTCTGGAGCCTTTGTCCAAATGCAAAAGAGCTGGTGGTAATGTTGCCATTTCTGATCCTGCTGTTTGCATCCTGGAGGGATCGATAAGCCGTGAGATTTAACTGCACTTAAAATTTCTTTGAGGGCCTAGTGAACAGTTCTGGATCATTGAGCATAAGAAAGTACATGATCCCAATGCAAATGGTCTCTATATGACAGAAGAGGACATCAGAGCAGAGGAAATGCACTTTTATTATACCAACAATCTAATTTATAAAAGGGTTGAGTCCAGGAAGGACAAAACTATATCCTTTCAAGGGTTACAATAAACTGGCTTTTTTAGTAGAGTTCACTTGTTGTTCCTATTATGTTTTTTCCAGTTGAATTATTTGATGAAAACAAACAATAAACTGCTGTTTGGCACAAAGCCCAGACCAGGGCTAGCTCACCAGCCTCTCCGTACTTTAATTGAATTAAAGATCTTTCTTCCCTGTGTTTTAAACAAATGAGGTGATGCCCTGGCAGTACAAATGGTTCCACAATATCCAACCATCTTTGCTGTGTGATATTGGGAATGACTGCCACTGAAGTAGAGCCAGGCTTTTGTGGCTGCTACTGTTGATTCTGCTCCATGCATTAGCCTTTGCAAGGCAAGAGCATAGAGGAAAAGAGAGAGAAAGTCTGCATTAAAGGGACTGTGGGTTCGCCGCATGGCTGGGTGTACTTAACATTTAAATGGTTCAAAACTAAAACAAAAACTCCAGGAACACCGTAGACTTATAAATAACATTGCAACTAGTTATAACAGAAATACAGAACAGATGAGGCGTTGAGTTGCTGAAGTGCACTCATTGTGCGTGTTGGGGGCGGCACATGTCTGAGAGAGCCTAGACTTAAAGGACACAGACCACAGCGATGACTGACACTTCATTCACAAAGGACTGTACTGTGGTCCTTCCTGACTTCATTCTCCACATTTCAGGTGTGTGACACAGCCCGCCAGGCCTGGACATCACAGATTTGGGTCAGTTTGTGTTCACTTCTTGAGACAGAGAATGTATACTAAATGAGAATGTTGGAATAGTAGTAGAAGTACAAAATTGTATCTTATTATTACTATGTTTCCTTTCTTTGTTTCAACTGCTGGGTGCACCAGAATTGCCCTTAGAAATCATTTACATTTTTGCATGTCATTCTGGTCACGTGTGGAAAGTAGCTAATCATAATCAACTAAATGACTGTAACATTTAAAGTCCGTTATGGAGGGTGAAGGGCTGACGGGACGAACTGCGACCTGTTTAAATATAGGGCAGGAGTAGGCACAATGCATAGAGCCATCCGCCACCCGCCTTTAGCTCAGAATACACCCTGTGGGCACGGCAGCAGGCCTCCGGCACATGTTCTGTGGCCGGCAGATTAAAGCTCTCTTGACTGAGCTGACAGGGGACGCTTTGGGGCTCCATCAC
>OMNZ01012404.1:0-10934 GCA_900303255.1 Lesueurigobius sanzi | reverse complement strand
CTTTTGACAGCTCTTTGGTCTTGCCCATGTTGGTAGTTAGACTTTTGACTGATTGTGGGGTGCACAGGTGTCTTTATGAAAGCTAAGAACCTCAAACAGGTGATATTAAATAAGAATCATGAGCAGAGTGTAGTTGGACTATTTAAAAGCAGAATAACAGGTCTTTGAGGGTCAGAAATCTGACTGCTATGCAAGGGATCAAATACTTTTTTGACATAGTAATATACAAAAATATTGCTAATAAATCATACAATATGATTTCTGGATTTTTAGATTTTGTCTCTCACAGGGGAACCAACGATGAAAATGTTAGACCCCTCCATGATTTCTAAGTGGGAGAACTTGCAAAATCACAGGGGGATCAAATACTTATTGGCCTCACTGTATAGGGATCTAGCTTCCCGCCTCCAGCTAAGCCCGGAATGTTTACAAACAATGAAAGGATCTTGAAGTAAGAAGCAATGCATTGAAGCAAGTCAGAAACACCCAGAAAAATAATCTAGGTTGACTGCGCAACTAAATCTTAACTAGTCCAAACCACACAAATGTAGATTAATATGCTTAATTTGAGTCACTTAAATAAATCTAGATATTCATTCTTTGCAGTATAGTACAGCTTTAATAATAATAATGCATTGAGTAAAACTTTATTGTGCACATAATAATTTCAAATGCCTAATACTGTGCAGTTTTTAAACAATGATTGCTCCATATTTTATGGTTTAATGGGATGGTTAAAAGGCCGTATACCTGATTTTTTGGAAGTGGAATGACATTTGCTTTTCCTTCCTTTAGTATGGCAAGAATACTGTGCATCGAAATATAAAGCATTTGTACCAATTTTATGAGTTCACTGGCCTCTTTTCTTGCATTTCTGTGACAGCGAGCCGAAAAAGTGAGTTGTCAAATGTGCTCATAAACTCATTTCTATGAAGAAATGGGATTTTAGAAATGGGTCATGCAAAGAAAGGAATCTATCAGTTTAATGTACTCGCTTCCTCTTTCAATTTTTGTGATTAAAAAATCAGGTATAGTGCCTTCCAAATAAGTAGACGCTCTTTTCATTTCACAAAATACACCCCCCTAATATAAAATGGTTCTGGGTGAGTCAGCTGGAACAGTCACCTACCCATCATGTTGAAAAGGCTGTGCGGTGCAAACTGTCTGGGCATTTTCTGCACTGCTTCTTTATAAATAGACAGAGCCTCCTGAGGAGAAATCCTTTTTTCATCAGAAATGTGCAAGGCTTACAATGATGAAAGTTACATTTACACCACAGGGGCGTAATTTCGGAAAAAGGTATATGGATGTGTGACCTCTTGCAGTCCTTGTTCGTGCAGCAGTTTGCCCAGGTTGTACAGGCAGCTGGTGACAGAGCTCTTGTGAGCATGAGGGTCCTTCAGGTTTTCATCAGGGATTTTGGCACAAGTTACAAATGTGTGTTTGGCTTCCTCCTGGTTTCCCTGGTTCATTAGGATGATTCCTGTATTAAGGTAGGCAGCTGTGGATGACACACATTTGGTAATTACACTGCATAGTATCAAACATGGCTCTAAATTACTTGGTTTCAGAATATTAATCTTGTTTTGAGTACAAATGTTAAGATACAATCTGTGTCAACTGGACAGGTTTTTGATTTGATGTAATTCTAGAAAGCTAGAAGGTGAGACTGGAATCGACTGGGCTTAAATACAGTTGTGGCCAAAGGTTTACATACTCTTTTGTAAGGCGTAATAACACCCTAGGAGCACTTCGACGTTCGCGCAGTAATATCTTCACTCTCACACTAGGAGTGAAGATATTCCTACGCCTTACAATATAGTACCACTTTTCAACAGCTTAGAAAATTGACAAGTTTAATTTTGTGTAACTATACTTGGATGGTGTAACTACTCACATGACTGTATTTAAATTGGGAAAACGTGGAAGAGCTTGGTGGCTTCTAACTTCACCCGTTTGGCGCCATAGGAATATGCTGGGAGAGGCTAATGCTAACAACATCGTTGGTCTTTTTGCGTAACTAACTGAGGGCACGCACAAAGACAGGTACGCATCAACTTGTCTAAGCTCAGGTAAGAACATATCTCAGTATGGAAAAACTGTGGCCTATTCCTTTAAGTTTACATACGCTTTTAATCTTTTGGCCATTCTTCATAGAATATGAATGATCTATGAAAATCTTTTTTCCATTCATGGTTAGTGGTTGTGTGAAGCCATTTATTGTCAAAGAACTGAGTTTACTCTTTTGAAATCATAATGAACAGAAACTGCTCAAATGTCCCTGATCTAACGTTTACATGACCTTCAACAACTGCCAGGAACATTGTTCAGGAGCAAAGAAAAACTCACTTCAGCTGAAATACAGGACTCTCTCACAAAATTGGACTCTCTGAAAAAACACTAACCATGAGTGAAATAAAAGTTTTTGAGTTATCATTCATATTACATACCCTAACATTCTCTCAGGGTATGTAAACATTTGGCCACAACTCTACACCGCTGCAGGTGATGACTCATTAGGCCAAGCCTGTGTCAGTTTGTTTTGCTAGATAAGAAGATAAGTTTCCCAGTCTCGTACCAATTTTAGGCTGTCTCTGCCAAATTGAGCTACAATTAGTTCATGTAGGTTGATGTCTAAACCTCAAGGTAAGATTACAAATGTTAAGATACAAATTGTATGTTCACATTTGTATTTTGATCTGGATGTTTAAACTTGTTTTGACCTGTTTGCTAGTACTGTCAGATAGATTTTTTTTTAATTTCATGACGTGTCTGACTGATCCTTAGGTAATCTTGCTTGAAATAATAAAATAAAACTGCCCAAACTGCCCCATTGGCAAATAAGTTTATTTGAGGCAACGTATTGAGACAAGTCAGAAACAAGAACCTTCCTCAAATGGGCGACTAAATCTTAACTAGACAAAATAAAAACTCAAATTTAGATTTAATATTCAATAATATGCAATGTACTCATGTAAACTAAGTGTAAAACTTGTGTATACTTTGTCAAATATACTCTCAAACAAATCATTTGATTAGGGTGACCACGCGAAATTAGGATGCAATTTCAGATCAATCAATCAATCAATTTATTTTTGTAATAAATTGATTGATTGATAGATTTGGTTGCGGGTTTGGTTGTGGGGCCAGCCAGGGAGCCAAGATTGACATGATAGACTAGATAGATTTTTATTTGGTTTCTGATTTGTAATTGACATTTGCACGGCCCAAAGTCATTCATTTTCAAGTGACGTGTGTTAGTGGCCAAAAACTAACTGGGCATGGAACAGAGGGCTCAAATCTGGGACAGTCCCGGGTAAGCTGTAGCCCCCCTACATTTGATGCCTTGTTGGAGAGGGCCATGTGTTAACTATTAAGCGTAACAATGATATCCCAGTTACTTACATGCCAGTGTAGGTCGACTTGCTATGGCCAGTTTGTAGTAATGTAGAGCTTCCATGAAACGCTCATTTTCCTGCAGCAGCAAACCCCTGATAAAAAAGTAATAAAAACAATATACTATTTAATATTGTATGAGCCTCCTGTTGTAAGAATCAATGAATAATGCAAAGTCACCTAATTAAAACATGTATCAAATGGTATCTACATATATAGTTAAAATAAACATGGAGATTGTTTTTGTGTTATTCTTTGTCTTCTAACATCTTTTAGTTTCCTCATGTACAATCACATCGGTTATTAGTGGCTTAGCGCGTGATTTTCCGTCTTCTGCGGGGCTTGGGAGTTGTTTGATTTGTCAGAGCTGTCAGTCCCTTGGAGACGTGGGATGAGGAAGAATAGTTGGCACTCACAGGTTGTACATCATGTCAGCCATGTTGCTTCTGTAGTGCAGAGCGTTTCTGTATGCGCTCTCTGCCTCCACAATCTTGCCCTGGTTCTTCAGCACATTTCCCAGGTTTCCCCACGCTACAGGAGACAAATGTGAATCAATAATTATCAAGCAAGCGGCTCCCACTCGCTGGAAATGGAACATATTTTGGCACTTAAAATAAGAAGATAATACATACTGCGCTTAAAATTAGATGGTAGGCACACTGCAAAAAGGGATCTCTTGATAAATTACATTTGCTTGCTTATTTAGTAGTTTTGGCTTGACAAGTAAAATTATCTACCAATGGAACAAGACTTTTTGCGCTAAAAACAACTTCTTGCACTTAGCATTTGATAATAAATCTACATTTTCTTGAAATGATATGCTTTTTTGCATTTTAAGTGCAAAAATACAGTCACAATCATTTTACCTATCAAGCCAAAACTACTCAGAATAAGATGAAATATTCTGAATTCAAACAAATATAACTCATCAAGAGATCACTTTTTGCAGTGCAAAGATTCTGCAGACTTTATCATTTGCTCCAGTCATTTAAAGATCTACTTTAGTATTTATAAATACATTAAAAGTTTGTTTATTGTGAAACAGCAAAAATGTCTATAAAAGAGACTGGCTACGTTTTATTAACTTCAAAAGTTTGGTGTCAGTTTTCTAGCATAATGTTAGGACGCAAGACATGTGCAAATTGAATAGTGTAAAAACTGTCAAATTACTTTTAGTAGTTCTTTGTGAACATGTAACATTATAGGACATCATTTCTATTACCTATACAGTATAGTATCAATGTCATGCTAATGAGCCTGGACTACTGGGTGGAGCCGAATTAGTTTGGTTGCCATGGTTTCCAAGACCATTTTTCAGCTGGAAGAGGGACGGTGGGACACATTCCTGCTAAAGCTGCTTAGTTTTTCATTAAAGCGCTGCTAATAATGTGAATGGTAGAAAAAGGAAAGTAATATACCTCACCATCAAAGCGCTAATGTGAGATCAGTGCTGTATATTACTTTTCTTAACTGCCGTTCACATTATTAGCAGCAAAACCATGCAGCTTTAGCAGGAATTTGTCCCCCTGTCCATGTTCTAACAAAGAACGCACTTAGAAACCTTAGCAACCAAGCTAATTCAGAAATTGGCAAGTGGGCATACATAATCAACCTACTAGAAGGGTTTCACAGTAATGAGGACCCTTTCCATAATAATAAATAATAATTAAGAATTTCAAACCAAATATTTTGTCTTTTGAATGGTGAAAAGACATGTGACTCGAATCCATCTATAGAACTAACAAGGTTAAGGGATTAGTCTTTTTTCCATTAAAAACATACAATAGGCAAGGATGAATGATTCACTGGTGGTCAGAGGTTGGTGCAGATGTGCGCAGCTGTGGCTACATATACATAGCTTTCCACTAAGTGTATACAAAATTGTCCCATGTAAAGCACTAAATAAAGCTCTCTAATTTACAGAGCAGCTTGGTACACACTTCTGGTTTAAAATGCAGTCTACATCCATCCAGGATTTTTCCATATTAATAAAGGTTTTCAGATATTGTTGACTGAACTGACAATATTTCATCTTTACTGCAACATTTAAACAATATTTTTAGTGCCCACAGCCAGAAATGTAATACATATTACACATTTTATAAACAACTTCCTTATGGCTAATAAAATCTCTAGTTGGCTTAGTAACTTTTGGAAAAGACTAGACAGTGACCAATAAAAAGAATAATACTGCCAAACCCTGTTGATGAATTTAACTTTAACAACACACTCATTATGGTTCAGATGCAGCACTGTCAGAATATTGTTTATCATGTTTTTACCTTTTGCAGGATTAACACTGATCCCAGACCTGTAGAGACTCTCCTCGCTGCTCCAGTCCCTGTTTCTCTGCACAGTCCTCAGTCCGTTCAGCAGCACTAGTGTTGAGCACAGCCAAACAATCAAGGCCTTGCTGCCTCTAGTCCTCAGTTTGACGTATAAGGTCCTTGCTCCGGCCGAAACCAGCAAACAAAACCCTACGCTGGGGATATACAGTACCCTCTCTGCGATGACAAACCCGACATAAAAGAAGAGGTTGGTGGCTGGGAGGAACGATAAAGACATGATGCCGATTGAAAAGACTACAATGTTTTCCGTGGGGGGCAGTGTAGTCCTCTGTGGGCAGTGGTGTAACGCCGCCGACCCATTCATTGTTGTTTTCGGAAACCCATTCCCTGAGCTGTTATTATGGTTTGTGTCAGCAGTGAGGCAGCCATTTTCATTCGTCTTCCCGTTGGCAATATGCGCCTTCCCGTTGCTCTCTTTGACGTTGCATTTTGGTCCACGGAGTCCAAACAGAGACAACACAATCCATCCTCCATAGAAGGCAACAGTGTGAAGGTTCCTCCAATCGGCTAAAGACTTGACCAGGGGCACAGCGTCCATCGACCAATCGAAACTGAGCTTGTCCGGGAAGAGGAGGAGCCCGATGTTCACAGCGGGCAGGTAGAGGAAGGTAAGGGTGCGCGCCAGGAGGTGTGGAGAATCTGCCGCGGGGTTATCGGAGTTGGAGAAATTTGGCGGTTTGTTTCCCATCCAGTAAAGACGAGCAGACAGCAGGAGCAGCCCCCACGAGGCCAGCGCTCCGAGTCTCAGTAACACGGCGGGATTTCTTTTCTGAAACACAAAAAGAAGCAGCGTTGAGATAGAGACTTGAGATAGTCAGTTAACAAAAAATATTACGTGTTCTTCTTTCTTTTTTATTGCACAGAAAAAAAAGTCCTTGTTTCTGTATCATGATGCAACTTTTCTGAAAATCTTGCGATAGGTTGTGTTCACATGACATCATAACCTTCTAAAGAGCCTACAGTTTAAAATTGAGGTGGAGGGCAGCTGCAAATTCCATGGCAGTAACTATGGCAACTTTTTTGCATTCTGGGAAGTCTCCTCAGACGAACAAGAGCGCATTTTGCATGCGGTGCCTATGGGTCTGAGTCGTTCTGATAGTCACAAAGTTGTAGTTTTGTCTCTTAAAGGTGTTCAAACACGAAGGAACCAAGCACTGCTGTTGGGGGCTGTGCAAATCGGACTCTAGATACTCAGATCGGATGTCGGAGGGGACATTTTTTATCCCTTTTCCAAAGCCGGGTGAGGAAAAGGCTGCAGAACAGACTGGCATGCCTAAGCCCACCAGTGTGCAGCAGCAGTAGCAGCAGCATGTTTGAGGACAGAGAAGAGACGAGAGATGACACACTACGGTGCCTGCTTGATGGAGAAAAAACGCACTTTGGCCAAGCATTAACGAACAACCAAGTACCCTGACTCCTGATTTCATTGGAGTTCTAACCCAACTCTCAACAGTGTTTTGCCTTATCCGACAATGTGGCACAGCTGGTGTTTGTTTGTCTGACTGCAAGACGTCAATTATAAAGTGGGCTATTCCTGGGCCTATCCACATGAAGCAAGAACTGCTAATTAAACTAATTAGACTAAACTAACTTATTATTTTCTCATGAAGGTGACAATATTCAAAAACATGTGCGTGATGTTGGCCAGTAGAAAGACTTTCAGCCATAAGAATAATATGGCAGGTTTGTGAATACAATCACTATTAAGTATATGTAACATTTGTAAATGGTTTCTTTCAATTTCTTTTAAAAACTGTTTTCCTCCCATAGAGTTGTACTGGCACCTGCCCTTCAACTGAAATGCAATTCTATAATGGGCATCGACCTATTGTTGTCAGATTATTATTGTCAAGAAAAAAAAAAAGCTCAAGTCCTTTTTTTTGTGTGGCTAATTATGTATTTTTGTGATAAATACATGTCTTCAAATGAAACTTTGTAATCACAAAAGGCTGTTGGCTCGGGAATGTTTGCAAGGGTACTGAAACCAATTCCTCCTTCCTTCTCCTGCCCACATCCTCAGTGAAGGCACCTTCAGATGTTCCTTGAAGCTGTGGCTTGCAGACGCACTGTCCTTCATCCCCCAGAACAGACACGCCCCTTTACTGTGTCAGCCCCGCCCACTCATGTTGCAGAAACTAATGAAGCAGAAAAGTTCGACGGACAATATTTACAGTTGACTAAGTCATTCTGATTCTGATTTTATATACACTGTATTTTCTAATTCAAGCACACAAGTGAGGACATTTCCACTACCAATAAAAGCATATTAGGTCTCATTACTGCTTTCTTTTTCCTTTTGTGCGTGTTGCACGTGGGGCTGCTCTCTGGTGTCACACACACAGCTTGCATCGATGCTGACTTGCTGAAAAGGTTTGTAACAGCCACTTCTACTCCTACGTCGCGGGCACACGCAAATCAAGTGTTAGAGGTTAGGAAAAGGGAGGAGTTTCGGAAGCGTATTCGGAAAGGGCATGGGTGTATGGCAGCCATTTTGGACACTATTTTGAAATTTGCAGGTAAATCTTGCATACATTTGATTATTCCATTAGTTTCCTTGTCTCAAAAATCATGTAGATACTTTATTTGTCACTGTATCATATCATTTTTTGGTGTGCGCCGGCCCTTTTGGACACCTTCTTGGATTTCGTACCAATGAAATTACAAATGAGCCTACACTATATCAAAACCAGCAAAATTATTACAGAAACACACACATTTGAGAACCAGTCTATATTACAAGGTTAGCAGGTTATAGACAGGATATTTTGTAAATTGAACTACAAACAAAACCACTTTCATTTCCTTACTAGGGTTGGGTACCGATAAATGATACCAGTCTGGTATCGAAAAAATAATTAAGGTACTACCGGTATCGAAACATAAATTGGCACCGAAAACAGGTACCGGAAAAATATTTTTCTTTAGAAAACAAATTTGTTTGCCTGGTGGGTCTAGGGCAGGGTTGTCCAAACTTTTTTCATAGAGGGCCGCATATTGAATTGTATACGTCATGGAGGACCACAGATCAGTGGCCAGAGCAGTCAAACATTCAACTGGGTTTCTGTTAGAGAGGTTTAAACATTTCTCCACACCTGTATTAAGTCTTGAACCTCAATGCAAGCTCTGTCTAACAATAAAATGCTAGTTTTTGAGGTTTTAATTGTGTAGAATCTTTGAACTTGCTGAAAAAAGTATCCAAAAAAGTGTGTGCCAATTCAACAAGACCACCAAAAATTGGTCTGAGGGCCGCATTTGGCACCCGGGCCACACTTTGGGCACCCCTGGTCTAGGGTCACTAAAGAAAGTGACTTAGGTGTTTCAGCTCAAATAAATGATAAAAACACTGAAAGAAACAGTGTTTTATTGAATAAATGGCCATTATTGTGTTCAATTTGGCCCTGGAAATAAAAGGGACTTGTTTTTTAACAGTGTGTGTGGTTTTGTTTTTTTTCAAGTACCGGTTCGAGAACCGTGTAAGCACCGGTACTGTTTAAAAAATACCCAGTAGGCACCGGTATCGGATAAAACCCAACCGATACCCAACCCTATTCCTAACCCAGCAACAGTACTTTTCCACCCTTCCCTTCTCCACACTGAGTGCTAATCAGCTTGGGTCTCGTTGTGTGTTGCATGTTGTAGGTGTTTACAATTCATAAGAGTCTTACTTCTGCAGCGTAATCATCATTGAGTCACGCAACACTTTCACTGACAGGCTCAACTTAGAAGCCCCGTCTTACACAATAATGAATTAGACTATACACAATCAAGTTTGAAATGGTCTAGATTTATTGATTTGGCCTTCGGAAGCAAAAAGAGTATATTTATCCTCAAATGTAATTACAGTGTAAGCTTATTAGTTTAAAGAATGCATGGAAAACAGTGATACAGTGTTGATTTCTATCTATTTTTTCCTCCAAACCTGATCTGAACTTTAGATGAACTTGTCCAAGGGGAATTCCATTTGTCTGTTTACTTTTGAGCTTTTGTCATACAAATGTTGTATTCATTGGTTTTACTTGGAACAAATTCTTCATGTCTTGCTCCAAAGAATAAATAGAGTGAATAGTTTCATTGTAAAAAAAACAAAACAAAACTTGAACTCTTGAACTTGATCTCATTAACTCACTTTAGCCGTTTGCTTGACAGAAGTGGAGGAGAGTAAAGAGTAGGAATGGGATAAGATTTTATTGCTATCAGTGTCATCAATAATTTTGCGATTTGTTTCTTTATCAATTCTTTATCGATGCCTAAGAAACAAGACATTATACAGTATATACAATTTTACATTTATTTAATGGTTTTAAATCATCCTATTTTACAATAATAGACTATAGAATATTACCATTAGCCATATCTAAATCCAGGCTGAAAACAGTTGTTTTTAGGTGTCCATATGGCAACTGGAAGTATTCTATCTGCACTCTTCGCTTTTAGTGTAATTAATTAATGATTATCTTTGTTTTATTGATTGATTTTATCTGCTCTCTTGTAATTGTATGTAATTGCGAAGCACTTCGAATTGCCTGGTGTATGAATTGTGCTCTACAAATAAACTTACCTTTCCTACTAATATGGAGGACCACGGTCCTCCCACCGCGGGCTGCCGGAAGTAAAAATCCTATTCAAAATCTAAATTGTAAGAGTTTTAAAGCACAACGGGGGCTCATCATGTTGAACACTGCTGCAGGACTCCAGTCCACCTGGGGACGTTTACCAGTTTAAATTTCTTCTGCAACTCTTGCTGAACGCTATTGCTATTGGATTCTGGTCGACTAAAATTCACCACTAGCCCATCCGTCCAAGGGAAATGGATCCTTCCTTTAAATTGGTTTTCTCCCAGGTTTCCTCAATTTTTTTACCATGTGGTTTTTGTTTTTTTGGGGGTTTTTCCTCGCCGTAGAGGAAGGTCTAAGGATGGGGGATACTCTAAGCTTGTTACTCTAAGTGATTTACTTATTCACGGGACATTACATCTGGTTGAGACATTTCATTCGTGTGACTTATTCTTGATCATTCTTGATGTCTGATATTGATTTGTTTTTGTCCAGACCGACCTTTGAGATGACTTCTGTTATGATATTGGGCGTTACAAAAATAAATTGATTGATTAATTGATCAGCTATGTGCTACCTGCTAACCATAGCACAGATATTTTACAAGCAAGAAAATACCAAATACTTGAAAACACGG